>JAGPOW010003642.1:1023334-1041604 GCA_030014935.1 Caiman crocodilus | reverse complement strand
GACAGGTTACAGGGGTGGGTGGATGAGAACAGGATGGGTTTCAACACTGACAAGTGCAAGGTGCTGCACCTGGGGAGGAAGAACCAGCAGCACACCTACAGGCTGGGGAGCTCCCTTGTCATCAGCACAGAGGCAGAAAAGGATCTTGGAGTCATTATTGATGCCAAAATGAACATGGTCCGACAGTGTGGGGATGTGGGCAGGAAGGCCAACCACACTTTGTCGTGCATCCACAGATGCATCTCAAGCAGGTCCAAGGAGGTGATCCTTCCCCTCTATGCGGCACTGGTCAGGCCGCAGTTGGAGTACTGTGTCCAGTTCTGGGCGCCACACTTCAGGAGGGATGTGGACAGCATTGAGGGTCCAGAGGAGGGCCACCCACATGATTGGGGGCAGCAGGACAGGCCCTATGAGGAGAGGCTATGGGACCTGAACCTGTTCAGCTTCCACAAGAGAAGGTGAGGGGGGATCTAGTGGTCTGTTACAAAATAGTCAGGGGAGGGCCAGCAGGCATTGAGGGCATCCCTGTTCCCCTGAGTACTCCCAGGAGTGACTAGAAGTAACGGTCACAAGCTGGCAGAGGGTAGATTCAGACTGGACATCAGGAGGCGCTACTTCCCGGTCAGGGTGGCTACGATCTGGAACCAACTTCCAAGAGAAGTGGTGCTTGCTCCAGCCTTGGGGGTCTTTAAAAGAAGGCTAAATGAACACCTTGCTGGGGTTGTTTGGCCCCAGTGCTCTTTCCTGCCATGGCAGGGGGTCAGACTTGATGATCCGCTCAGGTCCCTTCTGAACCTACCAACTATGAAACTATGAAACTATGACCCAGCCTTAGACAGGGCCGTATTTTGCTGGGCATTGTGCGGTATAATGTAATATAATACAATCCCTGTCCTATTGAGTGTGGAGCAAGAGCAATCGTTCTTATGGGCACTTCAATTTATATGTCACAGCCTAAAATATGAGGCACTCTGCAACTGGAGGGTTAGGTGTCTAGGATCCCCATACATTCAGTGAAAGAAACTGGCTGCCTCTCAAGAATAATCCTGAGTGCCCAGTGGCTCAGCAGGGAGACGCTGAGAAGGAGATGCCAGGCACAAAGGGTCTGGGCTCCTGCTTCTCCTCAAAGCTTAGGGTCAAGGTGGTGCACTTCCTACCAGCATCATATCGGGAACCTGAATGCCAAACAGGGAAGGTGCTTAGCCAGGGTGGATCCAGAGCGGTGCAGTTGTGCCCTGCTTTAATTCCTGCTCCATCCAAGGTTTAAAAGCAACTGCCTGGCAGCATGAGCAGCATTTCTCATCAGGTCCCACTGACAGACTCAATTGACTTCAAGGCACATTACAGTCTACCTGATTCCTTCTAAACTCTTCATTCCACAGGTGCTAACGACCTTCTGTCCTTTTTTAATGGTCAGGTCTTCCACTAATAAAGCTATCTCTTCTTTTGTTATTTTGCTGCCTACTGGCAGTTCCTGGTAAGGACGCTCCTATTTCACAACCCTGCAGACTGGTTTTAACTCTGCCTAGAACTGTGAACTCAGGTGCACGTTAACTCAGATTTGAAAATAACTTTCAGTGAAGCATTGGATGCACTGTCAAGGCACTCAAGAAGCCTAGATTTGTTTGGGGAATCTGAAAAAGGGGTGTACATTTAAACCTAATGACTTCAGGACGAACACAACATCTTTTGATTATTTTTGTACTTAGTCTGTTTTGGTTTTTATACACAAGAGATGAAACAGCAAATAAATGCACACTCCAATAAAGCTGTTTGTTTTTACTTTGATCTTGAGCGGAATAGCATAGCCCTGCACCCCTAGCACTTCAGTAAAGTTTCTAGTTTCTTTCTCACTGTGTTATATGGGGTGATGCACCACACCATTTGTGAGCTCCTTTTCAAAATCCTGGATCCATCCATATGCTTACGTGAGCAGGTCACCCAGCTTGCACCACAGCCGTATTGGTCAGTGCAAAACAGTGTGCTGGTTGGCTCTAACTAGTGAACATGGGGAGGGTGGTGGTGGTGCTTACCTTTTCAACTATAACTTAAGATGACTGGACTTGGCCAGGAAGTGGCAAACCTGGGTTTTTGACCCTTGTCAGCTCCCTGGGGCTTAAATCTGCATTAACTACTTCTCGGAGTGTGTCTAGGGCAGGCTGGATGGGATCCACCCTCTATCCTCCCATAGATTTTGGCCCACCGGGCAGCTACGAGTAGAAGATATATGAGGCCAGGAAGAGGAAAAGCAAGCAGGATCCTGACTTTACATCAGTGAGGATTTCAATCCCTGTTATGCTCGTTGTATCTCAGCTATGCTGGGTTATTTCTGTGTTCTCACCACAGCTACCGTAAAATTCATGAACAGTCCTGGGACCACAATTCAGGCCTGGGGGCAAGAACCCAAGTCTCCCAGTCCCTAGTCAGGTGCTTGAACCATTTACAGCATTTTCCACATTACAGGTTGTGTCCCCAGATGGGTCAAAGATGGTTTGTGACCTCCCTGGAAACTCAGGGATAGCTTTCAAGGTTGTACCAGAAGTAGAGTACCTGCCCAACAGTGCAGTCACTTGCCTGAAAAGATGGGGAACCCCCACAAACACACTGGCTGCGTTCAAGTTGCTACGGCTGCTGCACGTTACACTGCCGTTGTCACCCGGGCGTCAGGCCTGTTCTGCAGGTGCCTAATGGGCTGGAGAGTTACGTGGAGGTAAGCACCTGGTGGCTCTCAGTTTGGGGCAGGAGGACGACATCTAGATGCATGATCTAGATCACTGCTGAGCACACACATGCACACTTAAGTTGATGCATCTAGGAAAGTTTTCTGGACAACATGGAGGCTCCTACTGAGTTTAAGCATCTTATAGCTACAGAATCAAATTTAATTTAGATCATTATTTTGTGACTTACGTGCCTAAGTACTGCCTATGTCCTGTTTATATATCTGTAATAAAAAAAATTTATCTAGCCCTGACAGTCAAAGGGACTGGTCTTTAGCTGACCCTTTTCAGCGGGCTTTGGGCTAGACCTGATCCGTGTAGATATTGGTAGAGGATGGAGGGAGATCGGGGAGGAAAGAGTGTTGGTAGGAGCTGGTAGTAAGAAAATAAATACCTTGAAAAAATGAAAACACAGGTAGAGCTGATGGTCCAGTACAAGCCAACACCTCCAAGGAGCCACAAGATGAGACACTATCACATCTAAAACCTTATACAAGATTGTGCTGTCAGACTAGAGGATGGCAACCTGGAATTACTGGGTTCCATGCAAAACTCTGCCCCGGCCTCCACCTGGACCCAATTCTTTGAGGGGCTGGGCATCTGTTGGGAAATAGTTTGCATCCTCAGCCAATTGTGTCTTTCAGCATTGTGGAGGGGACTTGATACTGCAGGATCAGGCCCCGAGTGACCTGGAGCAAGTCATGATTCCATTCTTTCAGCTCATCCTCCTGTAAAGCTGACGCACAAATATGTAACCGCAGCCCTCAGCGGCACTGTGAGTATCCATCTAATAATATATTCAGAACAATTTCAGCTTCTTGCTTGAAACCCACATAAATAAGGTTATTCCCCCCCCCCCCCCCAAAAAAAAAACAACCCTCAAAGCCAGCTCCATATTATGTTATGAAGCAATTCCTAGCAAAGATTTAATTTCAGAGAGCGATACCAGAGATGGTAAAAGTTATACCAGCTGAAAGAGACTGCAAATAAACATAGAATTACATGTTCCCCCCAAGCCAGAAAAATGCTGAAATTTTATCTTGCAAGCTGCACAGGCAACACCAATTCTCACCATTGTCTCCCTTTAGTGGCTGGACCATGTAAAGAGGTTCATGAGTCCTCTATTGCCTGCGAGTGAATGTGCTCAGGATCCATAGCTGCAGCAGTAGAGCTTCATAGTGCCATAGCAAAGGGAATGTGCTCCCTCAGATCTGCGTGCAGGGCGAGGGTGAGCTGCCACTGCGGACTTTGCCCTGGGTGCCAAACTTTCTGACCACGTTATTGCTGGAACTTATATATCAGTCAAGAAGTTGTTGCAGCAGATCGGGTTCCTACCTAGGCCACCATTTGTGTGACAACCCCTTGGGGAAGCTCTCTGCCGATTGCTAAGTCAAAGACCATGAACACAGGACCGAGACGCATTGCAGCCGCTTGCAAGGGGGAATGAACAGAATAGTAATAAATGGGCAGAAGTGACTTTCTTTCCTCATTTCAGATTTGGACCAAAAACAATGGGTGCAGCAAGGCAGGGCACAGCATTCCTCCTGCTGCCATTTGCCTCTTGATGTTGAAGGCAGGTTTCCCTTGTATCAGATGGTGTAACCTGGCAGCTGTCCCAATCCTCCACCCCACCTTAAGAAGCCTTTAAGTTTCCCCCACCCCAGAGTCCATCTGGCCCCCACTCCTCACCGACGTACTTCAGGCAACCTCAGACTGGCCATCTCACGGCTCTGTGCTGGCTCCCGCCTGACCTTATCACTCCTTGTTCGAAGCCCTCTCTTCCCCTCCGTGGGTTACCCTTCCATACAGCCTCAGTCCTGCCCCCTGTGCCCTGACCCACCATTTCAGCACCCGCCCCCCTGCCTGACCTCCTGCTTAAGCCCATTGTCTCCCCTTATTTGTCACGCTCTCTCCTGCCCGGCTGCCCACTGCAAGAACATGACTCGGGAAGAGCCTTGCCCATGTATTGCATGGATATACCCACATCACAGAGAAGCTTCAAGAGGAGGTTGGACGATCACCTGTCTGGGGTCTTGCGAACCCAGCATTCATTCCTGCCTGTGGCAGGGGGTCGGGCTAGATGATCTGTTCAGGTCCCTCCTGACCCTAGCTACTATGAAACTGTGAAGCTGAATAATAAGAAAGTTGCTTTTCCTCCAAAACAATTCTCTCCTCTGGGACATGCCCATGTATATACTTTGATCCAGAGGAGTGCTAGCCCAGACAGCACCAGACCAAGAAAGTAACTAGAAAAGAATAGAGCAGCCCATCCAGCCTGCAGATCAAATCAAATCCTCTGAATCAAAAAGGCAGCAGGGGATCTTCAGGGTAACATGAAACCTAGGCTGGGCAGCAAACACTGATGTTCAGCTGCATTATGTGGGGAAGCAACCAACAGGTCAGCAACGAGGTGTCAGTCTCCCTTTCCGGACACGTTCTATCGTCTTCATCACACCTCCCTATCCAGAAAAGTTTTGATGAAAGGGTTAAATAGATGAAATACTTTATATGATTTCACAAATAAGAGCAGTGCTAAGCCAATTTGCCCCCAGAACTGGGTGCTAATATTAGTTCTTCAGCTGGAACCTCTCCTGGCATAGCCCAGCTCGAAGCAAATCCTCCTAGGCAATCTCTGCATTTTGCAAACAGGGGGATTATGCACTACAAACACTGACAGGTCCCTTTGCTTACAGTCATGCAAACACCAAGACGATAATCTCTTTCCAGAGATAAAGTCCATCAATCTTATTCCTGAACCAAAACTGTTCCCCCATGCTCCATACACAGAGAAATGAAGAAGACACTCTCAACAGAAGGATGCCTTATAGCTTTCCTTTCTTTTCCTATTTTCACTCTGCCACGTCCTATCCTTCCCACTGTCCCTCTGCCAACATCAGATAAACACATTTCCATACACTCAATGCTGCTCTTTGCTGAGTTAAGTAATTTTCAGTAACAGATTCGCCTTCATTTTGTAACGTGGATCAATACAAGTGCCCTTCTCCTCCTGGCCATGTTCTAGCGTTGTCATTCACTCAATTTATGGTTGTTTTGTTGGGTTTTGGATGGGTTTTTTTTTCCTGTCTTTGCCCCTTTCCTTTCCTTTTTTCTAGCAAGGAAGAGATCAATTTAACAACACGAAAAGACCTGGACTTTCATTGAAGGTAAAATCTGCACTCTATAACCCAGGATGCAATTTACAATCCTGTCATTAAGCGGTGTTAATCCTATTATTATGAAGATAAATAATTACCCATAGCGAAGAAAGGGATTCCCAGCAGAGTAGAGTTATATTTTCCATCAGTAATGAAAAATATCCCTGCCGCAGTGACACTGGAGATACAGATAGTAAGCACTCCCAGGAGCCCGAGGAAAGGCTTGCTGCGTAGGCAGTCCTTCATGGAGCTGGAGAGGGTAGCAGTCACAAGAATCAGCATCAGGCTCACCAAAACCTTGCCCCTGGCCAAGATGCTGGTCTTGTGGAAGTCCTTCCACAGGCTAAAGGACACCAGTGAGAAGAGCTGCAGGTCTTGGTGATCCAGCTGCATTTTGTGCATTAGTTTACAGAATTCGCTCTCCCATTTTTCACCAATGAGGTCTTGGGTGACAGAGCCGTAGGTTTGGAGGTAGTAGGTGATTTGGATGGCTCTGGCTGATTTTACTCTCTGGTCTTTGCTGTTTGGCACCTCCATGACCCCTCCAAGCTGGTGTCCAATAAAACTGCTCCTTCCATCCTTAGGGAGGGGGGAAATAGAAAGAGAGGCATTATTCAGAGCAAGGCGTGTCAAAGGTACATATCGTTTTCTCTGCTTTTAATACACATACGCACTTAAAGGCCTGATCCAAAGCTCACTGAAGTCAAGAGGAGTTTTTCCATTCACCTCATGGACTTTGGATGAGGCCATCTTCCTCTGGTAGAAACTTTCTCAGAGTGGTTGTTAGCCATACCATGCCAATTTATGGTTCGGTGCTGCAGGTAAAGGCTTGCCAGAATATTCATCACAGACCCAGATGTTCAAGGACTTAAACAGAGCATGCAAACTCCTCACCCCTGGGAGCTGGTCATTTGTCCACATTTAAACAATAATTAACAACAACAAACATCCAGTCCCCGAAGTCTGAACAACGCGATCCAATTCTGGAAGATCTGTGATTTCCTAATCCTTTGAAAGTGTTTTAAGAAACACAGCATTTTACAGCAGATTACCTCTCCATTCTGATCTCAGTTACAAAGGTGTAATTCTGGAGTGACTCCTTTCATTTTGGCACAGTGGCTCTGGATTTGTGTGGCTGTACCTGAAATGAGAGTTTACGCATTGCGCAATGGAGCTACTGCAGCTTCATATCAGTAGGGTGACTCCACGTCCTGGCTTGGCCTGGGCAGTCCCAGATTGTGTTGGCTGGTCCCAGCTGGTTGGTCAAATGTCCTGGGCCAAAGTCCAGTGGGAGGTGAAATGGCAGGGTACGTCAGGCAGGCGGACACCACTGCCACTGCACAGGAGCAAGGAGGGCGGACGTCTGGTCGCCCTAAGTTTCCATATTGGAGGGCCCTACATTTCTTTCTCACACAGTCAAGCAGACTCTAAAACTCAGGATTAATGACTAAGCTTATTGCATCCCTTAGATGCTCTTAGCTTCAGCATCAGAGCCCCTAAAAATGAGGCACCTCACCCCGGGAGAGCAATTCAAAAGCATAGGTAACAGGGCTTCCCATATAGCGAATGTGAAAAATCAGGAGTTTCCAAAGGGCAATTCTGAGAGCCTGGGCACTTACTGCCGAGAGTAAGTCAGCGGGGGCCATTGAACTTTCATCTCTCTTAGAAGATGACTCAGGGGAGTGCCCTTTTTCCTGTGTCAAAGACTCAAGCCCTCTCCTACTTGCTCTGTCTCTGTGACTCCATGACTCTCATGCTGCTGGCTGCACAGGACTCCTGCTTCAGCAGGAAGATGGAGGTTGAATCTTCTCAGGCCAAAGATTAATTGAACTGAGGACTTCCTCTGTCCTTTAGCCACTACCCCACTGATTCTCAACCAAGCCTCTTGAGAGCCTTTCAAGGGTGCTGCACACAATATTAGCACTATGCAACCATGGGTCACAGGGGGAACCCAGAGCTTTCAAACAGAAATCTGTTGTTGCAGTTCTTGGCAAGAGAGAAACTGCTCTGTTCATTTTTATTGTAGGCAAAAATAATGAAAACCAAGAGCTGGCATTTTCCAAGGGAAGCCTGGAGTCAGTCAAGCCTAAGAAAGTTGAGAACCGCTGCACTAGGCTATTACACAAAAGGTTGACCCTAATACCTCCTCCCCTTCCCCTTCCCGGTGTTTTTCCCTGAAAGTGGCTGTATCTGATGCACTTTGTACTGGACTCAACACTCCTGGTGTGTCTTAGACATGCCCGGATCACACCAAGCCAGTTGCATCCCTCCATAGACTTAGGTGGAGCAGGCAACACCCCACCTCCTTCCTGGATCACAGTAAAGCTTAGGTAGCCTAGCTAGTTCAACAGAAAGCTTCTTGGCATGCTGAGAAGCCTAAGTTTAGATGGCTATGTTTCTTTGCCATTCAAAACATAGGAAGTGAGTGAGTGCAGATGTCTACAGGCCCTTGTGGGTGTTTAACAGACAGAATTTGAATAGGTTTTTATGCTTTAGGTACATAAGTCCACTTAAATCCCATCTGGGAGCCTACTTTCCTTACCAGGACCTGGTTCTTCAGCTGCACTAGATACCAAATAATGATTTTTATGACAAAGACACATTCATAAACTTAAGTGACAGTTTTCCTTTTGTGTGTATGTTGTACTTTAAACTACCATAAAAATGCAAAGCAACATATAAGTAAAACAAGTCAGTTTTAGAGCAATTAGAGCCACAAGAAACAATGCGGTCATCTGGCTGCTTCCATGGATGAATTAAGCAACAGCTTGGATTGAGGAAACCCCTCAATGACCCACGCACGCTGTAGCAATCTTCACCAAACAGCCAGGCACCTTATAAGGGATTTTTAGCTGCTAAAGCAACCGAGTCAAGCCATTGCCAAAAGCAATTGGGTTGCATATAGGAATCACTGAGTGAATTTCTATTGCCTGTGTAATGCAGGAGGTCAGACTAGATGAGCATAATGGTTCTGCCTGTCCTTAAAAAAAGAAGCAGCAAGATACCAGAGTTTATGAACCCACAAATTTTCTAGCCTAACTACTCCCATATCCAGTAGGCATAAGGGACTTAGAAATAAGGCTGAAACTTGGTCAGATACTCACCTTACTGTCCCTCTGGTATGAGGGGACATCATCCTTCAACAGAGAACTTTCTAATAGTGCATGGTCACGTAGCAGGGATGCAACCACTTTGAGTATTAATCTGACATAACCCAATGAATGGGGTCACGGGTTAACACAATTTTCATATCCCCAGTTGATATAATGGCCTCTGGCAATGTATCTTGGCACAAGATGACATGAAAGGTGATTGGCAGCCCCATGCCAGTTCCTCAGATCACTCGGCTACTTCATTAAGCGTGCCCAAGCAGTGTATTGTAGGCACAAAAAAGTATTGACCCTGCGTACCCTTATTTTTCTGATCAGCCTTTTCATATTCTGTTAGCTATATGGTTTTTTGGAAGGAAGATCACACCCAACACTCAGACAGCCACAGAGGGCTGAACTTCCCAATCAGTATTTAAGGATTTAGCAATGCAAGTCCTGTTAACATCAGATGGGACTGTGCTGTTAAAATACCTGGGGAACCACTTTGCAACTTTCATGACCAATGTTATATTTGCCCAAAAAATAGGCAGTGTTGACATTCAAATGTTTCCTCTCACTGCAGGATACTCCAGCAGTTCAGCCTAAGACAGCTCATGCCTATCACAATGTATTGTAATTCAGAGTCCATTGATTTACCATAAAGCATGCGCTGCAAGGTTACTGGAAACTTTCTGACGGCCATCTGCCTCTTTCAGTGAAAGGTGCACAAAATGATGGCGACATTTTAAAGGAAGCAACAGAGCAGGCACAAATAAATCATGAGATACAGTATCTTCCACAAAATAGAAGTCAAGAGCTATTTGTTATACAGACATACAGTAGGGCATCCTCGCCCGTATGTCAGTAAAATATAGAGAAGGTTTTCAGATGGAATCAGAGAAATCATAGATGCTGAGCAGCTTTAAGGTTATCTTGTTCATTCCTTTCCTGCCAATGCAAAATTGTTTCCTACATATTCTGGTTTTTCACCCTTGCTGTATTTAAATGGCAGTAATTACATCACTGTGTACCTCACTGAGTGCTGTTCTGATTCTGGTGCTGCCTGCGTGCTGCCAGTGAGATAGGGGTCCCAGCGTGCTAGGCTTTATGTGAACCCAGGGTAAGAGCACAAGCCTCCCATCTCAACAGGCAAGATGGGCAGCAGATCTGAAGGAAGTAAATATAATCCCCATTTTACAGACAGGGACTGGCACAGAGAGACGGCTTGCCCAAGGTTACAGCAGCAGTCTGTAGCAAAGACAGATACTATACTGGGATCCTCTGTGTCTCACTTCAAAAGACCAGGCCTTCAAAGATCACATAAATGCTTGTCATATGCATCTGTATTATGCTACTCTATATTTCCTGCCATTTCCTTTAGATTTCAGAGTACAGGCAGTCCTCGGACTTGCGACATAATTGGTTCCTGAAAACGACGTCTTAAGTCGAAACGTTGTAACTCGGAACCAATTTTCTCATAAGAAACAGTGTTATAAATGGGGGATTAGCCCCTGACCCAAGGCCCCATACCCTATTTTCACCAAAAATACCCCAGAATTTTGTACTTGATCAATTATAAATGAGTAATATAGCTACATGAATTTATATGTAAATAGCAATCATATTGATTTGGAAGGCCTTCTTTGAGGTGACTTTGCTGGACTTTTTGAAGGGCTCTGGGTTGGACTTTTTGAAGGGTTCACGGCTGGAGTCTTCTCAGGAGTCCTGGCTGCAGGGTTTTCTGGAGCCTTGTCTGCTTTCTTAAAGAAAGTGTCCGAGGAAGTTCGGACAGACGCTCTCCAGGGAAATGGGTGACACAGCGAACTTGTTCGGTGGCATGGCATCGCATTGGATCAAGTGTTGTAACATCAAACCTGACGTCAGAAAGCTGAACCAGGGGGTCATTTTATAAACGTTGTAAGTGCAAAACGTAACTTGAAATGTTGTAAGTCGAGGGTTGCCCGTACAACTCCACCACTTGTATTATCCTACATGCTTCCTAGTTCACTGCTACTTCCCGCCCCTATTTCACAAGACATTTAAAAAAATGAAAAGCTAACTCGTGGTAGTGTAAAACATTTTTCATCCAGGCATCTCAAAGAGCGTTAATATGGGAAAATAAATATATTCCACCCTACTTCAGTGACAGCAAGAGAGACAGAGAGAGTGCAGCATCCCACGCTCACTGGCAGAGTTTTAGATCTCCATTGTTGTGCCTTTCTTTTCTAACCTCTTTTTTGGGTTCCTTAGATTGTGTCCTCCCTAGCAGGGGCTTAACTAGGACCAGGGCCCACCTGGTCAGTCCTCCAGCCCATGCGAAACAAATGATTCACTCTTTGGTCACTGTCCGTCCACTGTAAGTTCCCCCTGCCCCGCTCCAATTTCCAGTCCTAGCTCCTCGGTGTCTTCAGCAACACCCTGTTTGGTGTCGTCTGTGAATTCACTTAAGACCACATTGTTTTTTCTGTTGAATTATGGGAAGCCACGAAACCCAAGCAGGAGTACAGAACCTGTTTTGCTGCAACTGTCCTCCTTTCCCTTAGCTCCTCTGAAACCTCTTGCCGGCGTCAGACTCTTACGGCGAGAAGGGAGACCTGCTGGAATGGTGAAACGGGCGTTCTCTGGCATTCTCCCCCACCACCTCTTTGGTGCTTCTCCCACCACCTCTTTGGTGCTTCCCCCACCACCTCTTTGGTGCTTCCCCCACCACCTCTTCGCAGCTTTGGTATTTCGGCCGCTAAACTTATGTCGACGCTGTCCTGGAGGTGTTTGGGAGTCAGAACGCCCTGTTCCCTCTCAGTAGAGCATCACAAATCCCTGCAGGAAGAACTCAAAGGAAACACCACACCTGCAAATTTACAGTGTTTCACTCATCTATGGGCAGCCTCTCCCTTGGCCCTTAATATGCCTTTTATGCCTCCATTTTTCCAAATGGCTCAATCTCTGTCTAAGCTACATGTGGCCTGAGATAACATAAGGACCACTGTGGTAGTTGAGCCAATGGACACTGAGCAAGGGATCTCCTGAGCTCATGAGCTGCTACAGCTTTACCCAGAGCAATCCAGCTAGACTGGCTCTTGCACGTAGCAAGGGGACCTGTCCCAGTAGAGTAACGTAGGCTAGGCAAGTGGAGCACGTACACCGCGTGTTGCCTAAGGGGAGAGGTGCCAGAAAGGAGGGGGAACTCCACGCTCCCCTGCTCCCCTCTCCGCTCACACTTCCTGGCTGCACACTGCAGTGGTGCGGGCAATGTGTGCCATGCAGTGCAAGGAGTTCTGGGAATCATAATTTTGCAGAGAGGCCTTGGAGTTTACTGCTGCTCAGCAGATAATTAGCCTCTTTTTTGTCAACAAAATCAGTTATTTTTTTGCACTCTAGACATGGGCTTTCATAGCCAGAGAATGGGGCAAAAGTCCCCCCAGCAGCAGGGAACGTCACCGTCCTTCTAGAGAGTGACAATTCCCAGAATGCCACTCACTCCAGGACACACGCTGCCCATGCCGGCTGCTCCTGGGTGTGCTGCCTCATGGGGGAAGGTGAGAGTCCACCCCAGGTGCATGCTTCACAGGCTCTAGCTCTGCATGTCACCTCTTCACCTGGACCAAGACTAGGATCAAGGCTGTGCTTTTCTTTCAAGGTGCTGCTCCATAATTCTAGTCACAAGAGGACAGTCAGCCCTAACTGCTGCATTGGCAGCTAGCTCTTCCACCAGTACAGGTCCTTCAAGGACAGTAGGATCATGGTGTGCTGCTACAGGGAGCCTTTAGCAGGTTTGCTTTGCTTTCCTCCTTTCAGATGCCACCGACCTCCTCTGGCTTGCCTCTCAAGGAAATGCCAGAAGGTTCCATTCATTTGGAAATGACATAAAAATCAATGTTGGCTCCTACCTTTTTATCACCCTTGCAGTTGAAGCCAAGAGGTTGCAAGCGAAATGAATTGCATTTCAGTTTCCTGACGGAAAGTGCAAGGCCCCTTTTGCCCCTCCTCCACAGGATACTGCATCCAAACTCGTTTGGGGGACCTTTGTAAGCCCTTCAACTTTTTTATTTTCTTTGGTGAAACTATTACCTCTTATCAACAGGAATGAGGGATAATTATCAGGCTCCACCAATGAAACATCTAGATAAAGCACACAGCGCTGGTTTAAGTCCATGGTATCCCATGTTGCTTCAGTATTTTGTCTTAACATAACAACTTTTTAAAAATCCAGTGGAGGACAGCTAGGGTTGTCTGTTAAATATATTATGTGATGAATATTATCATTAGATCAATGCAGGCACGTGTCACCAGGACACCAGAACTAAGCTAATGTTAAGTATTAGACAGATGTCCACAAAGAGAGACAATATAAAATTACGGTGAAATCATAGTTTATCCAAGTTTTACCCACTTTTAGTTTACCCATTTTTTATTGTCAAATCTAGGGTAAAAACAGAGCTGAATCTTCATCTGTCCCTTGAAACAGATTTTGCTTTGGGCTTAAATAATTTGGCTTTTTCCTCTCCATATACACTAAACATCTACCTTTTGGAGGGGGGCTGGTTTCCTAGCTGAGCAGCTCTCCAAAGTCTTGTGGCTTCCCTCATCACTAGACAGAACGTCAGCAAAGACCTCCAAAGAGCCTATCCGCATGGCAAAGTCGACCGTGATTTCATAAACAAATCATAGCGTGATCGTTTTAAGGTGTTACAAGTGACACTGGTTGATGTGCACACAACAGCTTTCCTGGCCTCCAAATCATGATGAGGCATCTACATACCAGCCACATACTCTAACTGCACTGGTCTATTCTGGGGGACGTGATGGTATCCCATGTTGCTTCAGCAATAGATAGAGCCCCCCGAGGATGTAAACACAGAACATATGGTAAGCTGTTCTGTGTTATCGTGCCATGCAGAGGATTCGGTGGAAAGAGGGCCAAGTAAATCAGGTAACTGTGGGGTCCACTGCACACATCAAAAAGAAATGTGCTGAATTGGTTACAAGAAGGCAGCCATTAAATAGCATCCTAGGCCAGGGGTTGGCAATCTATGGCCAGTGGGCTGTATCCAGCCTGTGGAGCCACTGGATCCGGCCCACGGAGCTGGGGCTTTGCCCACACTGAGACACATCACACCTGCTCTGCAGCTGGAAGACCAGGCTCCTCTGAGCTTCACTGCAGCTGGGCAGTGGGGAGAAGCAATGGCAAAGAGAAGCAACAATGGCAGCAGAGGCCAGGCCCTAGTACTGGTCCACTTCAGACCGCAGGCGGACTATGGTGTCCCCACACTGGAAAAGGTTGATAACTGCTGTCCTAGGCCTGTGGCATGATTAAACAGCTATGATTATTAGCCAAATAGTAACTAATCTGTTTGCAGATAGGAACAATGCCTCCAACCAGTCACATCACTAATCCTAAACTCAGTTAAAACTTGTAGTGTGGGCAGGGACCCTGGAAAGAACCTTTTTGGTTATATCCAAGCACCTTTGGTTGAGCCCTATTTTGTAGATGTGGATTTGAGTACTCTGGTGAACATTAGAGATGTTAGAAATGGTCACAAGCCACAATATTTATATCTAGATGCAAGTTTTCCCCAAATTTAGGGATTTAAGCCCAGAATCTTAGTTTCATTCTTTATGGAGACTGCTCCTAACTTGGATATCCAGACCCAAGCTGCCTCAGAGTTAATGTATTCAGACCTGGAGATATGAATAATTAACCTTTTTTTAATGGGAAAAAAACTAAATAAATATTTTGTGAAAAAAATGCATATATGATGCTCCCATTTTCAACCAGCTCTCCTTGTCTAAGAGACAAAGCTGGAATTATAAAGCTGGATAATAGATCTAGCCATTGAAATGGATGGTAATTGGACTCTTCTCCTGGCAGCTTTGAGCCAGCCCAGAACTGTATTTTGTCCAGACAAGGATAATTTGTTTAAAAAGGTAAATTGGAAGTAGAAAATAGGATTATGGGGAACTACCGACCAGTCAGCCTCACTTCAGTCCCTGGAAACATCATGGAGCAGGTCTTCAAATAATCTAGTTCTAAGCATTTGAAGGAGAAGGGAGTGATTAGGAGCAGTCAGCACGGACTCACCAAGGGCAACTCATGCCTGACCAACTTGATTGCCTTCTGTGATGAGACGACTGGCTCTGTGGATACAGGGAAACTAGTGAACATAAAATACTTTGACTTTAGCAAGGCTTTTGATAACACCTCCCACAGCATTCTTGCAAGCAAGCTGAGGAAATACAGGTTGAAATGCATGGACTGTGAGGTGAATAGAAAGCTGGCTGGATTGTGAGGCTCAATAATTAAGGGCTCAATGTCTAGCTAGCAGCTGGTATCAAGTGCTCCAGAGGTCGGTCCTGGGGTCGGTTTTGTTCAATATCTTTATTAATGATCTGGAAGATGGGATGGATTGTACCCTCACCAATTTGTGGATGACACCAAGCTGGGGGGCATAGTAGATACACTGGAGGGCAGAGCTAGGACTGAGAGTGACCTAGACAAATTGGAGGATTGGGCCAAAAGGAATCTCATGCGTTTCAGCAAGGACAAGTATAAAGTCCTGCACTTAGGACTTAACAACCCCATGACCCGCTACAGGCTGGGGGCTGACTGGCTGGGCAGCAGCTCTGCAGAAAAGAACCTGGTGGGCAATAAGCTGAGTATGAGCCAGCAGTGTGTCCTTGTTGCCAAGAAGGCTAATGGCACCCTGGGCTGCATTGGCACGAGTGTAGCCAGTAAGTCAAGAGAAGTGATTATTCCCCATTATTCAGCACTGGTGAGGTGACATCTGGAGTACTGTGTTGAGCATAGGGTCCCCCACTACGGGAAGGATGTGGACAAATTGGAGAGAATCTAGTGGAATGCGATGAAAATGGTTCAGGGGCTGGGGTACATGACTTCTAAGGAGAGACTGAGGGAATTGGGTTTGTTTAGTTTGCAGATGAGAAGACTGAGGGGATATGATAACCTTCAGCTATCTGAAGGGTGCTTCTAAAGAGGATGGAGCTGGACTGCTCTCAGTGGTGGCAGATGACAGAACAAGGAGCAACGGTCTTAAGTTGCAGCAAGGGAAGTTTAGGTTGGATATTAGGACAAACTTGCTCACTAGGAGAGTGGTGAAGCAGTGGAATAAGTTATGTAGAAAAGTGGTGGAGGCTTTTAAGGCTTGGCTTGACAACGCCCTGGCTGGGATGATCTAGTTGGGGATGGTCCAGCTTTGAGCAGGGTGTTGGAGTAGATGACATCCTGAGGTCTCTTCCAACCCTAATTTTTTGTGATTCTGTGAAAATTAGGTAATAGCTTCAGCTGCCAGCACTCAGTCTGGAAGCTGCAAGAAAAGATCCATCAGATGGAAAAGAAACAGCGTTCTTAGGAAAGGAAACTGCTGCGTAATGGAACAGTTGCTGCAGGTCACTGCTGTACAGACACAGTGGGCATGTCTACATGAGACGCTTATTGTGCATTAGCCTAATAACACTGCACAATAGTAGCACGTCACAGCAAAAATTGTGCTAATAGCCTACTGCGCAGTGTCATGTTAGTTCGGCTAATGCGCAGTAAGCATGACGAAATAACTGCATGCAAGCACAACTGCTCAGTAATTTTAGATACTGCACATTTAGTTAGTACTTTATTAAGGAAATACTAAATTAAATGCACAGTACCTACAGTGCACTAATGAACATGCAGATGCACCCAGTGACTAGGCAAACTTAACTATTTTGCAAAGTAGGCTCATAGTTAACATGCTCCAAAGCTCCAGCATTACCTTGGGGAAAGGATAGAAAGCTTGCCGATATGCTACGGTTACTCTCAGAACCCACTGACAAAAGAATACAGGAGTCCCCTAACTTGATGTGGAAATAACAATCAAACTCCTCCTTCCAGGGATCACTCCATCTTTTAAAAACTCAGACTAGAAATAAGAAACAGCAAGGGATAAACTGACTTATCTATATTGAGGCTCACACAGCACCTTTAAGCAAATACCCTTCCCCACCTCTGCCCCATTTTATTGCTCTTTGCTTCTTTGTCTGAAATTGGATGAAACTGTGTAGGAGCATGGATCGTGGCTGAGATTGTCCAAGTGGACAAGTGTTTCTGGAAGCCTCCAGTGGTGTAACTAGGGGTGGGTGAGCAGGGCACCAGCTCTGGGTGCCAGCATAGAAAGGTGTCAGAATTGCACCCTCCACCCCTGCCAGTTTTGCCATGGCTTTCAAGGAACCTAAATTTGAAATTAGCTGACACTCTCAGAAAAATCAGGCTGTTGTCAGGCAATCTCAAAAGAGAGCAAACAAAAACTACATGTTGCTCTTGACCATCTTGGCTTGTGTTTATTTATCTGTATTGTGAGCTGCTTAAGGGGTATAGGTTGTAGCCGTATTGGTCTCAGGATATAGGCAGACAAGGTTCTTTGGGTAAATCTGATATTTTTTATTAGACCAACTCTAAATAGTTGGAAAAAATCTTCTTAGCAAGCTTTCAGGTATAAATACCCATCATTTTCAGATCTGATCAGTATAGCCATGATCATCAGACACAGTACAGCCATGATCAGGTATGAGTGAGAGCACATCACAAGCTCAGAAGCAACAGGAAAACAAACAAAGCTCCTTCCCAGGTGGAGTACCTTACATTTATCAATGAAGATAAATGTAAGGTACTCCACCTGGGAAGGAGGAACCCCCAGCACACCTATACGTTGGGGAGTGTCCTTCTTAGCAGCTCAGAGGCAGAGAGGGATCTTGGAGTCATAATTGATCCCAGGATGAACATGAGCCAGCAGTGTAACGAGACCATCGACAAGGCCAATCGCACCTTGTTGTGCATGCAGGTGCATGACTAATAGAACAAAGGAGGTGATGCTCCTCCTCTACGCGGCACTGGTCAGGCCGCAGTTGGAGTACTGTCTCTAGTTTTGGGCACTGCACTTCAAGAGGGATGCAGGGAATCTGGAGAGGATCCAGAGGAGGGCCACTCGCATGATTACTGACCTTTGTGATAGACCCTACGGGGGGAGGTAGAGACAGCTGAATCTCTTCAGCCTTCACAAGAGATGGCTGAGGGGAGATCTTGTGGCCACCTATACATTTATTAGCGGGGGATCACCGGGGAATAGGGGAAGCGTTGTTTACTAAGGCTCCCGAGGGAGTGACTAGGAATAATGGGTGTTAACTAGTTGAGAGTGGATTTAGGTTAGAAATTAGGAAGACATTTTTCACAGTAAGGGTGGCCAGGATCTGGAATGGGCTTCCAAGAGAGGTGATGCTATCACCTAGCTTGGAGGTCTTCAAGAGGAGGCTAGATAGTCA
>JAGPOW010003642.1:1010633-1023234 GCA_030014935.1 Caiman crocodilus | reverse complement strand
TCACAGTAAGGGTGGCCAGGATCTGGAATGGGCTTCCAAGAGAGGTGATGCTATCACCTAGCTTGGAGGTCTTCAAGAGGAGGCTAGATAGTCACCTGGCTGGGGTCATCTGACCTCAGTCCTCTTTCCTGCCAGGGGCAGGGGGTTGGACATGATGATCCATTGTGGTCCCTTCCGACTCTACAATCTATGACTCTGAATCTATGAAACAAATATCCATAATTTTTACAAGTTTTCTAGAAGGACTTATAAGAGGCATAAAGGATAACATTATTCTGTCTAATAATTCTGAATATTAAAAAAATGCTGTTGCTTCATGCCCAAAGTCCAATTTCTAGCTGTTCAGAAGTAATATAGGAAAAAAATCTTTATGTGGAACAACCCATGTCTGTCTGCTTCAGGGCTTACTTCAATTGGAAACTCTCTACCTTTGTCCTGCTTTGTATCTTTATTCTGTGCTTGTTCAAAGTCTAGCAGAGAAGGATCCCAAGTTGTGCCTGGAGCATATAGGCATTATGATGGCGGTGGCAATAATAACAATGATGATAACAGCAAGAGGAAGAAGCAGAACGGGGATAACATTCTGAACTCACTACTACCTTGATCTACCACTCCGGCCTAGGAGAGGTAGCAAAAGGCCTAGGAGACCCCCATGGCTCAATAGGGAAATCATGGACCTCCTGAATCTGAAGAGAGAAGCTTATAAGAGCTGGGAGTCAGGAACTACCACTAAGGAGGATTATGCAGCATTGGCCTGTACCTGTAGGGAGTGGACCAGAAAAGCCAAGACTGAAACTGGACTCAAACTGGTTATGGGAATCAAGGACAATAAAAAGTCCCTCTTCAAATACATGGGAAGTAGGAAAAAAAACAAGGGCAACATCGGCCCCTTGCTAAACCAAATGGGGCAGCAAACAACCAACACCAGGAAAGAGCCAATCGTAATGATTACTTTGCCTCGGTTTTCCACCAACCCAAGTGGATCACCCTGACTGACAGGATGCAGGACTACCAGGGTAAGGGCAATCATATGCCTATAATTGGTAAGGAACTTGTGAGGGAACAGGTTGAGAGGCTGGACATCCACAAGTCAGCTGGCCCAGATAGAATGCACCCAAGAGTGCTAAAAGAGTTGTCTGACATCGTAGCATGACCAATAGCGAGGATATCTGAGAACTCATGGCACTTGGAAGAGGTTCCTGAAGATTGGAAGAGAGCCAATGTGGTGCCTATATTCAAGAAGGGAAGGAAGGAAGATCTAGGGAACTACGGGCCAACCAGTTGGACCTCAATCCCTGGAAAGATCTTGGAAAAAAATCATCAAAGAAACCAGCAACAACAGGCTAATGGAAGGTGACGTTGTGAGAGATCGCCAACATGACTTTGTTGTAGGTAGGTCTTTCCTGCCCAACCTCATTTCCTCCTATGTATCACCTGGACAAAGGTGAAGAGGTTGGTGTCATATATTTAGATTTCACAAAAGCCCTTGACTTGGTGTCCTATGATGTCCTCATGGTAATAATGGGGAACTGTGGCCTCAACAATCTCACAGTCCAATGGCTGGGGAACCAGCTCCGTGGGCAGACCCAGAGAGTGATAGTGATGGAACTGAGTCAACAAGGTGCATGGTAACAAGTGGCACCTCCCAGGGCTCAGTACTCGGACCAGTACTCTTTAATATATTCATAAATCATCTGGTTTCCCATGTTAGAAGCAGACTGGCTAAGTTCACAAATGACAGCAAATTATGGGGCAGTGCAGTCACGCTAGAGGATAGGCTGGCAATTCAGGCCAACCTGGGCTGGCTCACAAGGTGAGCGGAGCAAAACCTGATAATATTCAACACAGAGAAATGCAAGGTGCTCCACCTCAGGAGAAAAAACCTGCACAATCAGGCACTGGCAGTGTACACTCACTAACACCACAACCAAAAGAGACTTGGGGGTCACGATTGATCACAAGATGAATGTAAGCCACCAATGTGGTGCTGTAGCCAGCAAAGCAAATAAAACTCTGGTTTGCATCTACTATGTATCTCAAGCAAGACCAAAGAAGTCATTCTCCTGCTTTACCCAGCCTTGGTGAGGCTGCAGCTGGAGTACTGCATCCAATTCTGGGCTCCACACTTTAGAAAGGATGTGGAGAAGCTTAAGAGAGTCCAGAGAAGAGCCATGTGCAAGAGAGCAGGCCTTATGAGGAAAGGCTGAGAGGCATGGGACTCTTCAGCCCAGAGAAGCGAAGGCTCAGGGGGGACTTGGTGGCAGCCTATAAGTACATAAGGGGTGGACATCAGGAACTGGGAGAATATCCGTTCACCAGAGCACCCCAAGGGAAGACAAGGTCTAATGCTCACAAACTGCTGGAAGACTGTTTTAGACCAGACATAAGGAAAATCATCTTTACTGTCCGAGTCTCCAGAGTCTGAAATTTCCACCCAAAAAGTGGTGCAAGCACCTACTCTGGATACTTTAAAAGAAGGCTTGGATGCTTATCTTGCTGGGGTGATCAGATGCCAACTGACTTCCTGCCCCTTGGGCAGGGGGCTGGGCCCAATGATATCGCAAGGTCCCTTCCAGCCCCAATGTCTATGAAATCTCTGAAACCTATAGACCATGTGAGTAGTGTGTTCCTCAAGACCGCAGGTGGTGGAATGTAAGTACTACTACAACTACCCTCACTACCCCTAAATTGTTACAGCTTCCCCTGAGGTTTCTGATACTGGTTAGTGTTTAGATTACTAAACCATCTGGACCACAGACATGATCTAGGATTACAGACCCTATGCTGCTAATGGTTGGCAACATATATATTTGGACAAAGAATATGGTCAAGTAGCAGAGAGAAACTGGGCGCTCTATTTCCAGATCTGCTGTACAACCCTGAATGCCATTTGTCTCTGCTTTATCCATCCATATAATGGGTGTATCGTAACACTTTCCATTTCTATTGTTCTTAAGTGATTTGCAAAAGTGAGTAAGTAAACACATTTCTACAGATGGAAAGACCAAGACCCAGAAACTAAATGACTTTCTCAGGGTCACAGTAACCCAGGCACAGACCTGAGATTACAAGATAAATCCCCTGACACACCAGGCCATGTTCTATCCTCTGAGACAAATGGATCCATCCTGCAGGCCTTATAGGAGGCATGAGGATTAAGAAATATATTGAGCCCAGAGCTTCTCCCACGCTAGGCACAATATACAGAGAAAATATAAATTGTTCTCATTTCTCCTACAAGTTGGAGAGCTGTACACAGAAACTTCGCCCATGTTTTACGAGTCTGGGCTTCTGTACTTTGCAGGCTCGTGTGCTCCATCAAGTGATTAAAAAGATGCTGGGGCAGGAATGATCCATTCTTAGAGTGAGGGATTCATGCTTATTTACCTTAGGAGTAACCTTGTGCGATGAGAGAGTATCATAACTAAGGGCCTGCAACCAGTTTATGGCCTGCGGTCAACTAACTCCTGCCTGGGACCACTTGTGCCTGATTGAACTACTGGCTGCAGGCAGTTGAGCTCCAAGATATTGGCTTGCTATGCAAAATTTAGCTACTCAGTGCTTCAAAAGTGTGTAGCTACTCCTGGGTCTCTAGCCATTTTTAAGCTCTGATTTCATGCTTTCTCCTTCCAGCCCCTTTCTCATGCTATGCTCTACCTCGTCTTCTAGGTCTTCCCTTCTCTGCGTCTTTTACCATGTCTTCTCTTCCAGTCCCTTCTTAAAAATACTACTTTATACCCTAATTGTTCTCCTGCTTTGCTTTTCTCTGTTGCACACTTTGGAATACACTCCTCTGCAGGCCTGCACAGCATCAAGCCCAGGCACTCTGGACAAAGAAGAGCTTAGGCCTACCCTGTGTCTGCTGCTGGCAAGTCCACAGCTCCAGTTAGGTCTTCCCTGACTTGTCACCAAGGACCCTGTGACAGCTGAAGAATAGCCACACCATGGGCATGCTCCACACTTGGCATATTTCCTTCCCTGGGCACTCCCACGGAGGTAGCTTGGGGTTACAGACAATATTCAAGGAGAGCTACTAGCACTGGGGTAATCTGCTCCACCTCTACCTGGTATGAGTGCCTCTCCCACCTCCATGCTGGGGGCTCCCCTCTGCTGCAGTGAGGTTGAAGAGTCGCCAGCACGTGGCTGCTGAGGTTCGGAGCAGGCTGAGCGCACCATTTGTTTGCAAATGTCCTGGGCGAGGCTCTGCAAACTGTGATGCCCTCCAAGGACATGCAGCCACCCTGGCCTCTGCAAACCTGGCCACTTGCCCTTTGTCTGTGCACTCTGCCCATCTTTAATTTGTAAGATCTTCCAGGGCCAAGATTTAGGGTTTACAACTCCCCTCTATGATGCCTGTTCTTCAAAGAGCAAAGAATTGGGCCCCTTCTCTTTGTCTCTGGCTCTGACGTCCCAGGCCAACTGAGGACACTCAAGAAGTAATACCAGTAATCACAAACTGGTGCAGTTTCTCCCACTCTCCCTCAGACTCACATTCAGTTGTATTTGAAGGATAATGGGGACCGATTTGGGATGACCAGGACGACGTGTTTCTTTGAGGGGAGAGTCATGTGCAGAGAGGGTGATCACTGGGTTCACAAGAAGAGGCAAGTGTCCAGTGGGGAATTCAGGCAGATGCAAAAGGACTCTGAAGAAGTGCAGGTGAGGTGGGAGGCAGGAACTGCTGCGATAACTATTGCAATAGGCTCTGAAAATCCTGAGACACTTGTGTGGGGATAAGAAGACGCAGGGAGGGTGATGGGGGTAGAAATGAAGTTGCCTTCACACTCTTCTGCAATCAGGAGCGCCTCCCTCTCTCTCGGCCAACTGCTTTCTGTTGCTGTGCTAGGTAGGTACCACACTAGCGCAGTCCTGCTCAGGAGCACGCTGCACTGCAGTCAGTGCTTTCTGTCTCTCCCTTCCTCCTGCAGCCTGTGGCTCAGCTCTTTCCACCTGCCAGATGCTTCCCAGGTCCAGTGCCCCAGGCAGCACAGCAGGCATGACATGGAGTGACTGTGTGTAGACGAAGCGAGGGGCAAGCGTGCATTTTAAAGCCGGTTAAATGCTTTTGCACCGCTTTAATGGCGTTTGTGTTTGCGTGCATCAGCGGCGTATTGAGCAGTAATTTCAGTCAGCGTAGCAAATCCAGTGGCGCCTTAAATGACTTAGGGCACAGCAAACTAAAACTCCTCCGATGAGTTCAAAGCAGGTCTGTCCCAAAGCAGCCTGGTCCTCTGCAGGAAGCCCTGCAGGCAGCCCAGCAGCAGCCCGGGAAGGCAGGCTCCGCCTAAGAAAACCGGCGAGCCCGATCTTTTATTTTATTTTTTTCCCTGGAGCCTGCCTGCCTGAGCTGCGCGGGCCCAATGCTTCCCTCCCCAGCTGCAGTGCACCCTGGGATTGCCCCCCACCTCTGCAGCCCAGGGACCGCTCTGCCCACCGGCAGCTTTTCCTCCCCGACCTGTTGCCAGAGAGGCAGGTAAGTCAGAGGAGTGTGGGCACAACATCGGGGTTTAAAGTGCCCTAAATTGAAGCAGTGTATTTTAAAACCCACCATTTCAATTTATACCCCAGAATGTTGTTAAACAACTATTGTATAAGGCAAGGGCTAAACATCTATACGGAGATGGCTACATATGCGCTATTCAAACTGACTCTAAAAAATAAAACAAAGTTCAAAATAGTTCTTCTTATCTTTTCTTTTTCTAAAGAAAGTTACAGAGAATCTATCAAGGATCTATAGAGAGTCATCTGTGAAGGAAAATGAAGTTGGAATAGAAAAAAATCAGGGATGTCAAGTTTGATCTTCTATATCGTGTATGGAAGGTGATGAGTTTCTCACAGGTTTGAGTTTCTCACTGATTTTAAGGGGAGAAGGCAAGTGTTGAAAGTTCAAAATAGATGCCCTCTCTTCCACGTGTTTCCTAGGTTTCTGAATCCAATTACTGTTACAAAATTAACAATTCTCGATCATTTTACACTGCCTTTGTTTTCACAGGATGAAAACCTGGTTCCAGGGAAATCCACACATTTTATCATTCGGTTCCATATGGCCAGAGTTCGGGCCACAGCAATGTTTCCATTTATCCTCCTCTCACTCGCTTGCCAGGAGCTCACAGAATGATAGCCTTAAAGAAGAATGGACTTTCATATGTGCCAGTTATTATTAATAATGATAGTAATAATAATGATAATAATAACAACACTTATTATTACTATAACACAGTATAAATCTTCCATTCAAGGTGTGCTTAAATGTCATGAAAAAACAGAAAGGCACAACCCTACTTTTAAAACCTTACACTTCACTTTTAAGCCACGGATGAAGTGTTTGGGAAAGGGGCATAAGAAAAGTGCTGCAAATATCCATAAGGTATATTAATAGCCTCTCTCTCTCTTTTTATTGCAATGTACACTTGCTTTAATTTCATTTCCCTGCAGTACAACAAAGCCAAGCACATGCCCAAGTACCAGGAAGAAAAACTGACTAGAAACAACTGACTACATGGATCTGTCAGATGTTATTACTCAGTCTGAAAGAAATGTTAGAAAGCTAAGCAAAAGAGAATAAATGATGAGAATCCAGTTGTATTAGTAAAAATCATTTCAGTTCTTAGAACCTTAAGTTTCAGACTTGACACCGAGAAGGACTTTTTGCTTTTTAAATTATGTTCCATGCTGGCAAATGTCCTTTTAATTTTCACTTGTCTCTATTCTTCCTAGTTTCTCCTGGGACCAGAAGTAGAAGTACTGAAATACAGTGATAATGCCTTATCAAAGGTGAGAAAATAGGAACTGCTGAGAATCAGGCAGAGCAGAGAATGATAGGGCAGGATTACCAGCCTGAAACGGTTTGGAGGTTAGCCTACAGTGAGGAATTGGAAAGTGCAGATGCTTAACCGAACCCAACCTTTTAGCCTTCGCTATCCACCCTATTATATCCTACACAGTTTTTACACTGAGCTATCAATTCCATGTTGTTCAGTAAAATCAGTGCTCGGCATTGGGCAAAGCAGCTATAATTAACACTTCCAGCAGAAAATTCCATTTTTTAGGGGATAAATCACATGCTGCTAATTTTCTTCTTCCTTTTGTTTTGGTCTCAGACTACCAGGAGCATTTCCCCCCGACACACTTTGGTTTTTAATGACTGTGGCTATTTTTTAAAGGCAGACACAGCCAAAAAATGCCATGTTTCAGATGTGCACCCCCCTGGATGGCCACCCCTACTCTTTCTAACATTATACAGTAAATTAAACTTTTTTAGCATTGAAATAGGCAATTGACTGCTTGTTAGGTAACTTAGGTAGCATGCTAGCACTGGTTCTTTTTAACATAATAATAGGAGGAGCTTCATATTGATCTATGCATCATATTGCAAGAGAAAGACTTGGCCACTGTTGAGAACAGCCTGCCATATGAACTGATTAACCTTCCAGACTGCTACAGTAAGAACCAACTTTGTGCCAACCCAACCAAGACTCGGGTCACAGCCTTTCGTCTACGGCATAGAGAAGCCAGATGGAAATTAAACTTCACCTGGATTGGAATCCCATTGACTTAACCCTCAAACCCTGTGTATTTGGGGGGTTGCTTGGACCGGACACTTACCTTCAGAGCACATGTAGAGAAGACAAAAGGGAAGGTCAGCGCCTCTAACAGCATACTTCGGAAGTTGGTCACCCCAAAATGGTGAATGACCCCAGCAATATAATGAACCACTGCTTTTGCCTTGTGTTATTCCACTAAAGAGTACACATGTCCAGTATGGGAACAGGTCATGCTAAGAAACTAGACCCAGTTTTAAATGACAGCTGTCGTGAAATAATAGGACATCTAAAGCCAACACTAAAGGATAGCCTGTGCTTACTGCCTGGCATTGCACAACCTGATATCAGAATACAGGTAGTGAGTCAAAAAGAACTATCCTGGCACATGGAAGACCCAAGGCATCCACTCCATGCTCATACAGAAGTAACTAAATGTCTTAAAGTGTGAAAGAGTTTTGTGATCAGTGTCAAGCCCTTGGACCTGTCGGCTGACAGGGCACCACAGAAGGAAAGAGTATGTGCAATCAGATGCTCTGAAATGGACCTGGAGCCCCAGAAGGACCTTCCCAGGGGGCTGATCTACACCGGCCAATATGGTGATACCTAACTTGCCTGCGTACACAAATCGGAAGATCAAAAAACCAGCAACGAATGGGACTACTTCAATAACATGAATATATGTGAGTGCAGTGAAGTGCAGACTATGGAGCACCTGCTCATTTACTGACTCCATGGTGAGACCTGTATGAAGGAGGACCTCACTGCAGCAACAGAAAGCACCACCATTTTTAAATTACTTTTGCGTAACAAGAAAAAAAATTGCAAAGTTATATAAAGTTCAACATGTTAGGAATTCATTTTTGGTCATTCGAGCTGATTTCTGACATTCTGGGTGCATCTACACATCTCCCTCTGGTGACATAGTGATGCAGTATGTCACTGTACAGTGCACTACAGCTATGTAGAGATAATGTGGGTCTACACATGATTGCCAGGTATGTGCTCATAGGTGGCAGAAGAGGGCTAATGGGTCTTAGCCCCCTCAAGTGAGGGGTAGCACTGGGCTGCAAAGCAACAGGCTTCTGGCAGCTGCAGCAGGGGTAGGGCAGCGTGAGGGATGGAGTGGGGCTGGGGCAGCCTGGGGCTAAGAGAGAGGCAGGTGCTACACAGCCGGCAGGGCATAGGACTGAGCCAGGAGTGATTCAGTTGGGGGACATGGTTCCTCCTGCTGTACGCACCCCAGGAGGCATGTGGGGTGCGTGCCCCTGGATCCTCATGGGGCATGGCAGGTTGCCACCGTGGGCTGTGGCCAGGGCTGCATCAGGCTTTTCCTGGCAGGGGGAGGCTGTGTGGGTGGTGGTGGAGTTGGGAGGGGGTTATGGTGGGAGGGCTTCAGCCACCCCAAAATTCACAGCCCTGGCCCCAGCCCACAGTAACAGCCTGCCCTGCAATGTGCAGATCCGGGGGCATGTGCCCCCTATGCCCTCTGAGGGCACGTGCAGTGTTGGAAGCTGCCCCCTGCCCCCTCCCCATGACCCCCGAATGAGCTGTGGCTCCACCCTGCACCCTGTTCCACCCCATCCTGGCTAGGCAGTGCTTGCTCCTGCCCCTACCCCACTCCCTCCCTGCCACGACCCTTTCCCCTACCCCAGAGACTCACCTGCTGGGGCGAGGTATGGGCACTCATGCATGTGTGCATGCTCTCGGCCCCCCTCGATTTTTTTTCTTCCTCCCCCTATGGTTGTGCTCCCCCAGTATAGCATGCTACTACGGCAACATAGCGACAAAATCTAAGTGTGTGCTGCCCACGTGGTGCAGTCACTGTGACACATTTTAGTACTTCCAACAAAATGCAGCACTGTAACACTGTTGCCGTACAACATGTAGACATGCCCATTTATTACAAAGCAACGGGGAGTATTGGCCTATCTGAAAGATATAACATTTTGCAGACACACTGACCTTTATGAAAACTAGAAAAATGTTGCATTTTGGAGAAATAAATAATCGGGAAAGATAATTAGAGAAGCATCCAACAAATAAACATCTAGGGTAATATCACACAGCAAGTGCCAAAAGTCTGCTGTTGATCTTATGCATTGTGTTTAACAATCATACACAATCCCCATTCCAACGCTGAATAGGTTTTGCAAAAATTTGATTTTTAATTCCTGTTTCTCCTGGGATTCCCTAATTTCTTATCCATCTGAATATGTACACTGCATCTTGCGTAATGGTCTCATGATACTTTCAGCACGGTTCCTCCCAGGCCCTGTTAGAGAGTCATTGTGATACAATGCTGCAGTGGTGAAATGAGGTCAAAGCAGCACCGTCGGGCTTCTGTGCAGAATGACGTTTGGAGGTATCCATCAGTGTCAACACAGATTCCATGGATGGATAATTCTGAGACACTTTACTGGATGAGCCAGTGTGCACTGTTGTTTTAAAGTTCACTAAATTCACCATGGGCAACTCCTACCGTATTTTTCAGTGTATAAGATGAAGCTGTATATGAAACAACCCAAAGCCATCTGCGATAAAAGATAAAAATGCATGTGTGGGGGGGGTGAGGGCAGGCATAGGGGTGAGTCTTTAACATAAACTTGATTGATTTTGGTCATTCTTTGTCATCATAATGATTTCAGTTATTTTCCATTTCTCAGCTCCGTTGTATAAGATGCAGCTTAATTTTGGTCTTTCTCTTTTGGAGGAAAAATGCATTGTATACAGCAAAAAATAAGTGGGTTTTTTTGTTTTATTTCCTCTCCCCCCCAATTAATTAAAGAGGAAGTTAGTGATTAATCTCCTGGAGAATAAAATCCTCTCTGGCCCTAATTTAAAAAATCCTGACATTAACTTGCATTGACTTTCATAAGCTTTGTAGCATGCCCTTTATCCACAGAGTATGTGGAGCATGGAACAATTTGCGTAAGAACCCCCCTGACACCGAACCTTTACCCAGTCCTAGACTAGCCACCTATACATGCAAGAACGTCTTTTTCTAACACGTCTTTTTCCATAAGAAAACTGTGGTATCTGATCACGTTCAGTGCCAGACTCCACGCAGTATTTTGCCCGCCTTGGATGACTACGTCAGTGCGAATGCATACCAGAATGCATTCAAACCCCTCCAATGAATGTTATTATTCTAAATTCAAGTTCCTAAACTCCCCAAGTCCCTTTGTTATAAATTCTCTGTCCCAGCAAGTGTTCACAACTCCTACTTTAATGGCATCTGTGAATCCCATTAGTGTCCTATTCACTTCTACTTCCATGTATTTAATGATGTTAAGCAAGCCCTATCCCTAAGATGCTCCACTAGGTACCGCCCCCCCGCAACATGCACTGTCCTTTAGCATATTTCCTCCTTTACAGTGTCCTTTTAGCCAGTCTCCAGTCCACATGACCTATTTCCAGTCCAAGCCAACTTGAATTACTATTTCCACTGGACTTCTCTGACAATCCCACACTGACTAACGGAAGGACTAGTTCAGGGGAGTCCATTCACCTTTTTGGCAGAAGTGCCACAAATTAAGCACCATACTTTCCCGAATCCCATTCCCCTGCCTGATCTGTTGCTCCCTTCCCTCTGCTCTCTGTCTTATCTGCTGTTCTGTCCTATCTTTCACTGTGCTGCCTGCCCCCTCCTTCATATGCTGTGTGCCCATGCAGAGACTGCCTGGGCCTCTTGTGGCACACAGTTGACAGGTTGCCCACCCTTGGACTCGATTGACATGCAAGCAGCTGTGCCAACATCCCCTTGCTAGTAGGAAGAGGGCTACTGAAGGCTCCCTGGAGCATCCATTTACAGTCACTTTAGAGAGCTTGGTCCCCAGCTGGTTTGATACAGACCTCCAAGGATGGCCCGAGAATGGCTTCACCAAAATATTTCCAGATCTGGAGATTGGGAGTGTGTCAATGGGGTGTGTGTTGGGGCTGTGCCCTTGCTGCTGCCACAGTGAAGACAGGCCCAGGGAGGAACAGCTATTGACAAGAGCAGGAAAATATGGACTGGATAGGTTTCTTTTGGCTTTGCCACAATCTTCCTCCTCCCAAGTTGAGAGAAAGAATTCAGGTCTTCCCATAAAATGAACCAACAAGGAAATCTTCTCATCTGATTTATTTCAAGATATATTACTTTCCCCAATTCATTTGCTCCCGTAGTGTGGTAAGCAACAGATCCGTGATGCGTCCTAAGCCAGGAATCACAGTGAGAATAATGAATAGGCTTGTAGTGGAAACATGTATTAGCATAAGGCAGGGGCATTAAACTCAGTGGGCCCTGCAGCTGGATGGGGACCAGGACTGCTGCGCAGCACCCACTGCATCGCCTCCAGCCCCATATGCCACATGTAGCATGAGCCAGCGCTGGGGTTTGCTGTGCAGCACAGGGCAGGTGCTGTCCAGATCATACAGCTCCACAGACCAGATCTAGCTTGTGAGCTGCATGTTTGATACCCCTCGCATAAGGGATGGACGCATCTGGTTCCAGGCAGAGTGGTCAATCCCTACTTAAACCCATTCACTACATCTTCTGACCCCAAGAGCGAGACAAAAGTTAAAAAAATTGTAATGCTGATGAATCATCAGTTCCATGAGTTATGGAGGAACCCTGCTGGTTGCCAGTTTTCTCCATGGCAGAGAAATGAACCAATTATCCTCATGGGTAGGGTAGTTAAAGAGATGATTTGCAAGCTTCGGCAGAAACAGAATCATCAGCCGAACATTTTGGTTTGTTCTCTTCCTTTGCTGCCTCCTACTTAACTGCAACACACACAGCAAAAGAAAAAGTGTTCCCTATTACGTTCTTATTATCCATGAACTTAACGAGGAATGCGGCTTCATCTTTGTGACGGCCAGAGCCAGAGGGATTAATAAGCAATAATATGTGCTTCTTGGAGGCATTTGGTATTTTGCCTAAACAGGTGATATTAGTTAATATAGGCTTGTAAATTTGTAAACTGCAAATGTAACTTGTCTGTCATAAGTTTAACCCAAATGATAAATTAACTGTTCGTGGAACTGACTGGGCCCCAGAGGCAAAGCTGTAGCTGTGA
>JAGPOW010003642.1:990436-1010533 GCA_030014935.1 Caiman crocodilus | reverse complement strand
GTTTTGAACACCCCAGTGTGGCTAATACCCTCACAGTGCCCAGTTGGCCTGTGACAGATTCATCTATCTATCTGTTATTATTATCTGTTGTTATTATTTACTATTAGCTCTTTTATACTGTCTTATCTGTTTATCACATTTAGCTTTCTGTTAACTGGTGTGTGTGTGTAAGCTATAATAAATTTGTCTCTATTTCACTCCCAACTTTGCCTCCTCGATCCAAAACTGAATCAAACAGCCCAGTTGGCCTGTGATAAATCTGATACACAGTGCCCAGCTGGCTTGTGACACATCTTAAGTTACTTTTTTCTGGGAATATTCAGAGCCGGTGACAACTTACTCATCTCAACAATCCTTTCTAAGTGAATCTGTTGTGCAAAGAGTATTGTGTCTATACCATATAACGTTTGGCATTTACACAAAATGCTTTGCCTTCGTGGATCTCCTCCGTCAAAGAAGAAAATATACAAGAAGAGAAAAAAGAGATAAAGGTTATAAAGATCCAAAAGTTGTTCTCCTCCAAGAAACACATAGCTTTCTTTTCTCTAATTAAGTTCCTTTTGAAAGTGAAACATCATAAAGTAGTTAAAGAAAGCGTGTATGATGGGGGGAAGAGGGGAGCTCCTAAGATAAGATGTGAATTTTAATTTTTGTGCCATTATCTCAAGCTGAATATTTGTGCTAATCCTAGACTCTGGGGAAAGAATTGGCAGGGAGAGATCTGAAAATAATAGGAAATGTTCTTGTCTCTTTGCTGGTATCCCAGCTTCTAATGGGATTCGCAGTGATAAATCTGCTATGCACCAACTGGTTGACTAGTGGTTCTTACGTGACAGATGGAGAAAAAGTCATGTACAGGAAAATGAATGCTAGTTAACAAATAAATACCACTGGCAGAACATTAATTCCTCCGAAGATCAGCATGCAATCAGTCCTAGAAGCTCTCTCTCTTTTAGTGTGGACAGAAAAGCACATCTGAGGCAATCACTCTTGGGGATATTTTGTACTCCTGATACTTGCATTTGTGAACATCCTTCTAAATAAAATCTCCCTCAGCAGAATGTTTGTGAACAAAGGGAGCGGCAAATATAAGCAAAGCCAATTGGGGTTTGAGTGCTAAAAAATATTAATGCTACTTCCATCTTGCATCTGTTTGGCTCCAGCTTTGATAGCTACTTACTAAATAAATTGCAATCTGTCCTAAAGAAAAAAAAAAACATTCTGGAAAATGAATGCTTACCATTAACTAATTGCCAGTTACACTGCATTGCTACTTGGCTACTGGAAGCTGTTTGAGGAATAGGATGCGGGCCTTTAGAGTGAAGTCATTGGCATCTTTATACACGGGGCATCACATGAATAATGAGAATTAAATGATGTGCAGCATCTTTCATTTCACAGGATTATAAAGTGCTTCACAGACATAAATTGATATACAAACTCTGTTCGTGGATTATTTAGCCACGGGCTTCTCAGCATGTTTAGACTCCAGGACTCTCTCCATCATTTTTCTGAATTTAATACCAGCGCCTGTGGACGCGGGCAGAGGAAGACCCTTCTTTTCCCTGCACAAAGGAGACATGCCTCCCGCCTTTTCCTTAATGCTTGAAGCCCAGAGGGCACCCCTGGCCCACCGGGAAGTGCTTGTTGTGATGGTTGTGTGGCCGGTCTGGGCTCTCAGAGAGGCTGGCAGCTGCAGCCTCATCGCAGCCTCTCCCATCAGACTGGGCTGCAGTGGGGAGCCCCCTCCTGCTGCAGATACTTCCCAGTCCATGCCCAAATGCCGTCTCCAAAAACAGAAGTTTAGCTGGGCAGCACCTTTAAAAGGATCTCATGGCACTCATTTAAGAAGCACTGATTTGGTCCATCACTGAAACGCAGCTACTTCTCTGGGCATTATATTGCCGTGCTACACAAAGGTACCGTTGTCTACAGGACAGGCCACTGCACATTCATCTGAAATGGGCTCTATCCCCAGCTCTGCCAAGGACCCACTGTGTGGCTGAACAAGACACTGCACTTTCTGCGTTCCCGTTTCCTTATCTGTCTGGCTTAGATGCGCTGTGACTCAGGGAAAGGACTATTTGTTCCTGTGCGTTTGCACACAGCCCACTGAAATGGGCTAATTGGTTGCCACAATAATTAGCGCTGGCTAGAACTTCTGTTTCCCAAAGGACTTTGTGTGTTGGAGAGCTGGTCGTATTTCAAATCCTAATGAAGTGCCCAATTTTTGAAATTCTCCCTAAAGGAAAATTCTGTTAATGTATTTTCAGAACAGGCAACATATTTCATTGTGACCAAGTGCAAACATCAAAGAGCCGTTTCAACATAGTCTTTATTTTCTCAGCTGGGTTTTTAGCACAACAAAATGCAGGCAAAATGAACCAAGTGTCACAAAGGGTTTCGATTTCAGCAGAATGACCCTTTTTTAAACTAGAAAATGGTTCTGTTGGAGTTTGTCTCCCCACCTCCTGACGGTAGCATAGATACCTACTCATGAAGGACCAGCTTTGGTCTGCTTGTCCATTGCCCTGCACTTTGCATGGTCGTGTGGCTAGTCTGACGTATAACACTGCCACATCAGTCCATGCAGCCCGTAGACAGACATTCATTTACAGCCCCCTGAATTTCAGGCCACTTCAATTTGGGGCACTTTAGCACCATGCAAATATGAGGCCTCCCACCCTTACCCCCAGAGCACTTGAAAATGGCCGTGAAAGCATGTAGCAGTGCTCCCCAGCCAGCAGGCTCGACAGTCTGCCAGCCCCCAGGCCCCAGGGACTCCTAGGGTCACCTGAACGCACAGGAGAGCACTCACTGCCTGGCCATCCTGAGCCCTCTGCCTTATAACGGGGGGAAGCAGACTCCTGTGAAACGACAGAGGATGTCAGACATTTCAGGAGGTGTTTTCAAAGATATTCCTATTTCTTTGATGGTCATTTTTGCAGCTCTTCAATCATTTTTGAAGCACTGCATAGACCACGCAAGTCTACCCCCTTGCTGTTTGGAGCACTTGAGAAGCATCTGGAGTTCTTCAAACGGCATGTCTGTCCCCGGCCTCACTTTAAATGACTCCAAAACTTGAGAGAAACCTGCGACCTTGGCCCTGAACCTCAAGGCTCAAATCCTCAAATGACTTTTGCAATCACAGAGACTCACACTGCAGCCTAATGCTCTAGTTTTAGGCTTTGCACAATAGATAGTTGGAAGCAAAAGTTGCTCTGGGGGAGGTTGGCCCTTTTGCACGCAGCTTATACCCATGTGGCTTCTGGGTCTGTATTCATTTACTTGTGCAGCATTATGGAGAAATTGTGCTGATGGGTTTTTTTCTTTGTTTGCTTGGGGTTTTTTTTTTCTGTTTTCATCCCAGTCTGTTATGAGAAAAGACACTTTTCCATTTTTAATCCAGGCAGCTGGCATGATACAGGCAATGCAGCCTGGGTCTGAATGGAAATCTGATTGATCTGTCTCAGTCATTGCAAAACTAGCTCCCCGACAGGATGTGATGCTGGCAGTCCTATTTTGGGTAAGCTGTAAAGTCATTGTTGTGATTGCCTTAGAGATCCCAGAACGCTGCTTACAAGTCTCCTGGGTCCTGTTCATCAGTGGTCTCAGCTCATATTAACCAGGGGTTCGTTCATGCTTAATGCATATTGGCCTGACTTGGTGTATTGCAAAGTCACCCCAGCCCAGAAGATCTCCAGCAGAGGTGCTGCCTCCCGCTCGCTGCTCCCCTTCTCCAGAGGGTATGTCATTCCCTACCCTGTCTGACTTCTCTCTCTCTGATCCCCGCTAGAAGGAGCCTGAAAGGATGGGGCTAGCATTTGGCTGCTGTGTGAAGGCATAAAACCATCAGGAGACTCCTTGTACCCCTGTATTCATTGAGCTCCTTTCTCATTTCTATTACAAGCAGCACTTTCTCGTCCTAACCTGTTGGGGAAGTTTTTGCTGTCTTTTGTTCAAAACCAAAGCTGCTTTTCTAGCCGTGGCCTTCCAGCATGCCAACAACGCGCAGCTTGGCTTTTGCTTTGGGCACAATCAACGTATCAAGTGTTTGGGGGATTCCTGTAGATGAAAGGCTCTCTGTACAAACACAAGATCGTGGTCTTAAATTATCTTTTTCCTTCTCTCAGAACAACAGACATTGTGCTCTTTGGCTGTGACTTTCAGAAAGGAGTAACTGTACAACTATACTGTGTGCCTTTCTCTCAATAGTTGAGGAATGCATATTTTGTTCCTAGATGGGCCTTTTAAAAATACCTGACATGCATTTGTCCACTTCTTTTAATTTTTTACCGGTGAAGTAAGATACACACACACACGCACGCACACCCCCCAAACACAAAGGCTTGTCCAAAAATAAGAATAGCTTTAAATGTGTGTGTTCTTTCTTCCTGGCATCTTTTTTTGCAGGTGCCCCCGACTCTTTTGTTACCTGCACATACATCCAAGCATTGGACACCCAGGAACATACAGACTGCACATATTGTACATAATGTACAGAAATGGGCCTACAACCCATTCCTCACATCTAACAAAGAAGGTTGCTGCCTACAAAAACGCACATCTTGCTGAACCAGTTAGTCTCCAAGTTGCTGCCATACCCCGCTTTCCATCTTGCAGTCTGTTTTCATTTATGCTGGGGAGGATTACTTATTTTTCTTATCACTAGGTGCCAAGATGCCCTGTTCTTTGCCTAGGAAGATCAAACATGTGACCTTTACTAACACTTTGCAACTGTACCCTATAACATTGGAAAGCAGTATTTGGAGCTTTCTTTATTCCCAATACCAGAGCTACAGATCTTTCCCTCTGTATTGTATTTCCCAGAGCAAAAAAGGGGCTGCTAGGGCTCCCACAGAGCCAGAGACCGCAGCAGAGAACTTTGAAAAGGATATGAAATGTTGATGTATGCTATGTAGCTCCTCTATTCTTATAGAATAACACATTTCCATTCCTTTTTTAAGTAGCTAGATGGAGTTGTTCTGTGTTTTTCCTTCCATAAGAGCTGATCAGAATACATGCATATTTTGCTGAAAAATAGAAGTAATGTGTCCCTTCCTGTATGCATGAGTGACTATGCAAATGAGATGATGTAACATTAGTCCAGAAGTAACTTGGCCAAGGTCAGGGTTAAGAGAGCACAGTGTGAAGTAGATGCTTGCAGAATCCTGAGCAGAATCAGGCCAGACGTAGTGCTTGTGCCCCAGCTTGGCTGGACGATTAAAAGGAGCCTCCTGTCCTTGTAGGAGTGCAGGGATATAGTAATGTGTGGCAGAGGTTTCTGTCTCTGCCCACTGGTTCAGATCTAGCCCCAGACAGACAGGGACCAGAAGGCACTGCTCAGCCCACAGATGCTCATTAATGTTGTTTCACATGGCTTGTTGGGTTCTCTTGTGCTTGCATCTCCTCTCCTTTCTCAATGCCTCAAACAACTTTCCAGGTGCCTCTTTCTCATTACTATATAGTCTAGTAATGTCTAAAGTCCCTAACAGAATAAACAAGGGAAGAGAGCATCTTTCCCAGGAAGTGTTTACAGTCTAAACTAGACATGCAGTAGGAGGGATGGGAAATGAAGGTGCAAAGAGGTGACCAAGGTCATATAATAAGTCAGTGTCAAAGGTACGGCTATCACCCAAATGTCCTATATCTCAAGGCACTATTCAATCCAGTGGTCTATAAGCCCCCAAATTATTTGAAATACTATTGTGTGTAGTGTTTCTGCCTCGTGTAAGCCCTTGTGCCAAGGATTTTGTCTCCCTACATTTTGCAAAGCACACATGATATTTCAGAAACAAAGTATGGTTCTGGAGTTAATAACATTGCACCATGGTCACCTATTGGTATCCTGGCAGGGCTGGACACAGGCATGGGTGAACCGGGTGGCCACCCAGGGCCCAGATAGAAAGGGGGGTTGAAATAGTAATTTGTAAACTATTGTTTTCATTACCTCTGGTGAAGGAGGCCTGGTACTAAAAGTTCACCCGGGGCTACCAGGAGTCTAAGTATGGTGCTGTATCCTGGTTGGCAGGCTCATAAGAGAGAACTAAGGTGTAAGTGTCCATGCGGCACATCTACATGAGACATTTGCTGCTCAGTTGCCCAATTAACTGTGCAGTAAACATATCAACATCTACACATGTACCCCTATTAGAGTGCATAAAACTAATAAACTCTGTAGCAGGGTAGGACTTGTAAATACCTGTAAATACAAGTCCTCCCCTGCTGCAGAGCTTTTTCGTATGTAGATGCCGACCCACCTGGGTGCTTCAATGTGGGGGCTGCCTACCAGCTAGTCCTGCACTGAAGCACCCTTGTGCCCTGCCAGACCCTCCGCAGTGCCTTGAGCCCAGCTGGAGTAGCTCTGGTCTAGCAAGCTGCCCCCTCCCACCTCCCATCTTGCTCTATCCTGGTTCAATGTGCTCTGGTCCAGGTGCACATGCAGATCCATGTTCAGCAGCGATAAGCTCCAGAGTTTATCGCTGTGCATTAGTAAGCACATGTAGACACACTCCATGTAAACTAATATGCTTCAAAAAAGGTGGTGGATCCTTCTAGGGAAGGCCTGAGATATTACAGCAGGGCTTGCATTGCTACAGCTTGGGCTAGGAATAAGCAGAGAAGTTGTGTCTCTTCTGCCATCAATCTAGCAACTAATTTTAACTGTAAATGGAAAGAATTTAAAGAAATGACCCATACATCCATGGAACGGGGGAAAAAAACCCTAACACATCATCTGGGTGCGATGTCAAATTTCCCCATAGATGTGTTTGGAGTAATCTGTTTGTAAGGAAGCAGTTCTGCCTGAGCAAAGGCACGGCTAGGAGAGAGTGCTTTGAAAACCACAGTCCACTCCATGTGTTTCTGTCCTGCAAAACAGTGCAGCTGGGTCTGCATAGCCCCTATCACACAAGCCCTGGACAGCCATGCGGTGTGGTACGAAGACAAAGAAATCCTTTCATAATCCAGTACACAGAGACAGGAATGGCAGAAGCACCTGCTAAATCTTTAATAGGGTCTGCTGGTATCAGAATGATCATCCTCCCTCCCACTGAACCTGGCCAAACCACTGAAGTTATGGGCCAGGATCATGGGTACCTTTCAAGTGCTTATCTCCAGCTCTTTCAGGATCTTGCCTGTAAAAAGGGAAGTCATCCCATGGGACCAGTCTTGAGCCCATCTCTGTTCTCCCAGCTCTCTTCCTGGCCCCAGAAACACAATGGCGCTGTTAATCCAGCCTCCTTGAGTTGTTTGAAGTGTGCCTGAGTCAGAGTTCTGCATCTAGCCCTCTCTCCAGGCAAGGTGTTTTATTGAATAGCTGGACTAATTGACTTAAGACTGATGTTGCATCCAATGCGTGATCTCCTGCGATCTTGAGCCCACGGGACAAAGCTGCCTTTGTATCACAGAGCAAGCTCCTTTCTAAACAGTCACTGACATACTCAGCCTACTACGTAAATCCAGGTGTATGAATGCCTGACCATGGAGCCTCACTACGTTGGATTTAAATTAACTGCAGTGACATCTGCCAGCCAGGGCAGAGCTGTCTCGCTGCAGATGCCACTAGCACCAAAGTCACCTGCCACTGCGAGATGTCACAGACTGCAGCAGGTGTCTTTGCATAGCAGGATGGCAGCAAATTCTCAGCCCTGATTCAAATGCCAAAGGGGTTCACGCCAGTGCTGAGACAGTGTGTAAAAGCAGCTTGAAATGAGGTGAAATTTTTAAAACTTTCTCTGTCTGTGAGCTAAAAGTGACCCGAACCAAATTTTCTTGCTGCTACCTTAAAACAATTCCTCCTTCTGCTTTTATGCCACTGTTAAGTGCCTATGCTTCCTGTACTGCTTCCAGTGTAGGAGCCAGCCAGTCTGCCGTGGCACGGCGTACTTGAGGGCCCTGCTGCCAGGGATGGTAAGTGTACTGCGTAGACAAGTACCCTTGGCTCAGTGGTGCCTTCCAGGGCTATGAGCACACAAGGTGCCCTACTCTCAGGGATGTGTGTGGAGGGACAGTGCCTCTGGGAAAGCCAGTCCTTGGAGGCACACTGCTATGACCCCTTGCCTCAAATCAAGTCTCTCAGTATCCAGGAGTCATGGTCCTGACCATTGGTTAGTGGTATGACCACAGCAGATGGGCTATGGAGTCAGTAGGAAAGAGCAAGTTAATAGAAATCCAGGGAACACAATGGAAACTGAGTTTTTTTGAAAATAGTCATTGCCATGGGAGCTGCTGGGTGCCGAGTCCTTGAAAACCTGACACTGGGGCTGCCAGAAGACAGTTCAGGAATATTAAGTGAATATAAATAACTTTTCCCCCCTAAAGCAATGGAGGATATAGGTAGGTTGGAAGCAATCACCCATTCAATCTACTTCACTTAATCAAGACTGCAGCAATTGGAATTATTGCTTTACTGAAAACTGATTTAGCTTAAAGTCCACAAAAGACTAATGTCCAGCTGGGAATGGTATTACAAAAAAATCTATTTACGGACCCATTGGACCAGTAGTTAAATGATATTTAATCTGGCAAAAGACACGTAAGAAATTCCAAGTTATAGTCTTTTGCTAGAAGAGCTGGCAAAGAAGAATTTTTATAGAATAAATGCAACACAAAGAAGAATGAATATTACACAAAGTGTAAAAGAAAAACCAGAAAAAGGAAACACAAGAAATAACATTTGGTGCTTGTATTTTGGTCTGGTGCAGTATTGTATTGTACTCCAACATCCCTCTTCCCAAATGTGTATTTGTTTAGTGGCTCTTCCTTGTAATTGGGACAGCAAGTTAACCAGGACGGTGGCTGCTTATGGACAAGTGAGGTTCAGAAACCAGTCCCATAACTTACACTGGGTAGCACATCATACTCTACAAGCAAGCCGCTTGAAATCAATAGGTCTGCCCAAAGACCAAGGCACTAGCCAGTGAAAGTCAGTCTGCACAACCTAGCCCTCGGGCACAGTGACTTTCCTAGGTCACATTTGGGCAGAAGATTGAGTAATCCCATGCAAAGTCTAATGCAAGGAAGGGAAAGACTTCAACATGGTTACAGCACTACTCTGGGACTCAGCAGAGCCACAGTCAATTGGCCAGCTATGCCACAGCCTTTCAATTGAACCTTGGGCAAGCCGAACATAAGCCTATACTGCAGACAGCAGTGTAGTGTAGCGATACGTGAGCTCGCTGTAAACTCAGGCACTGGAAACAGCAGCAAGCAGCTCAATGTGGGCTAATTTCTCCCCTGCGAAGGAGGAGGGGAAATTAGCCCATGCTGAATTCTGCTGCCATAACTAGAACTTAAATCCAGCTCAAGTGTCTCTACACTACACTGTAGTTCTTGTAGTGTAGACAGCTTCTCTGTGCTTCGCTTCTCCATCTGTAAGGCAGAGGTCAAAGACTGTCCCTCCTTTCGTGGGTGCAGTAAGGCTAAATGCATTGCAGGTTATGCAGGGGTGTAGGCTGTAATGAGAATGCCAGTCAGTGAAAGTGCCTTTGGCTGCCTCAGTTTGCATTTTCACTGACTGGCATTCCCGCATACTGGTTTCTATTCTGCTCCATGAAGGGGGAGCACAGACCAGCTGCATAGTGCAGCCACTTCCTCAGCCTGGGGAGGAAGTGTTTGTACCCAAAAGCAATAATTTTTCCAACTATTTCAGTTGGTTTAATAAAAGCGACCAGATTTCCCCAAAGACCCTTGTTTTACAGATTATGCAGTGTTTAGATACTATAGTAAAGGGGTTCATAAAGTACCACGCCTCACATAAATGATTGATTAATCATAAGCTCTTTTTTTATATCTTCTAGGCTTTCCAATGCTCTTTCTCAATTTTAGTACAGCAACCTCAGCGACAAACCAGAAAAGATGGCTCAATGAGATTACCCAAATGGTCCCCAGATTTCTCTTTCAAAACTTCCAGAGAAGATAATGGAGTTGGCGAAGCGAGGCTCATTCTCAGCCTTCAGAAAGTGTCCTTGCACTGACACCATCAAATAAACTCAGCCAGAAGAATCCAGGGCAGATGAAAGCTAACAGAGGAAGAAAATGTCTGGTGGCCTCAGCAGTCTGTTCAGGAGACACTAGAGACCACTGCAGCCTTCAGATCAAACCAAGCACTGGTTGGATTTACTCAAAGCCATCATTCAAGTGCTGAGCCAAACCTGGGCTGACAGCCATACCTCAGCAGCCCTGGAGTAAAAACTGCGCAGCGTATTTCCAGTGTCCAACTAAGTGATGCCATTGTTACAACAGTCTATCAAAAGTGCTTTTTAAAAAGCAAGCAGAACCAAAACCCAGTAGCTCAAGTGGGCTGTGTGTGGGCAAAACCAGGCTGGGCCACCACAGCTGTCAGCTGGCCACGCTACCACTGCTGGTGATGCAGCAGCCAGTGCTGCCCTACGTGCCGCCGCTACCCAGGCTGCAGAGCTGCCCTCTTGTGCATCTGCCAAAAGCAGTCATCACTACCCACTTCAAATGTCTACTGGCATCGGCTGGGCTAAATGCCTATGTCCTGACCCTTCCTAGCCCTCATTTTCCTTGGCCACGTTGGAAGCTTATGGAAGAGCTGGCCCTGAGTGCTAAAGGAGAAGAGTAGAGAGTGTAGGATTTGTCCCCCTCTCTGTTTTGAATTCAGTTTGGGTCACATCACACGGTCTTGCGGCTCTGTGGTTTCACACAGAACAACAAGTCATGGACCTTGGCCGGCGTCACAGTTAATCACGATTGGGTCAATACTGCAGGAGTTTGCAAGCGGGTGCACTGTACCAAGTGTTCATTTTCCAATGCATGCCAGCAGCTCCAGACCTACCACCTCGACAACTCCAGACCTGCCCCAGCCCCTCCTTCATCCGCCAACCTCCTGTACCCACAGACTGGGTGATGGGGTAGGTCCAGGCTCTGCTAGCCTCTAATAAACCCAGTTCAAATTGGGATGTTACTGCAACAACGGTTCCTGCTCCAGTACACCCTGCTGCAGGCAAGTTGCTACAGAGAGAGACAAGAGGGTGCAGGGAGTAGGAGGACTCTCAGCTGTGCCTCCACCCCATGGCTGGCCAAAGCAGAGGGGTCTGCAGTGTAAGATGGTCCGTAAAAAGTAGCTTACTTCTGTGCTAGAGCAAAAGCCGGTGAAGGGAGGAAGAGTTGTGCCCCTCTGGGTTAGAGCCACTGCGTGGTGTGTTCCTGGGAGAGCACTGCTGCATGCCATCCCTCGCACTGGGCGGACTGGCACAACGAGCCAGCCCTTGGTGAGAAGCAAAATGAACACCGCTAAGCGGCTCCTCACCCCCCAAAGGCTGCGCACCGCTTCCTCAGCAACACAGAGATGTCTCCTCTCCCTCAGCCCTCCTTAGTCGAAGTCTCCTTCTCGGTTCCAGGGCGACAAACAATGAGCAAGGACAATATTTCATTAACTTGATTCTAAAACAAGTCAGTGAGGGATCCGGGCTGCCCACAACCATGGACTGATAAATCTATACGCAGCTCCGGCCGCCTCCTGTGCCCAGGATTCAAACTGGACACTAAGGAGCACACCTTCCTTCACTGGAGGGTTGCACTAGGAGCTGGAGATGCTGGGTGGGTACTCAGCAGCTCTCAGGATCAGACCTTGAGGCTCTGGGATAGACTTGACTTGTGTTTACAGTTTCTCTGTTAATTTTAGTCTCTCTGCTCTCTTCCTGTGGCATAGCATAGTGTTTTCTTCTGCTTTTTCTAGCCAGGCACTTGGTGTTTGTGGTGTGTGAAAGGGGCCTGGATGGTTATTCTTGTGGACCTATTACGACAAATTGTAGGCTGCGAATGCAGAGGACTAGACTTGAGGAAGGTCCAGGTCCTATGCCCCTACATTGTATTGAGTTACATCTCTAGCAGGTACCTTTTTTTTTTAAGCAGGACATGTGGGCACCCTCTGGGTGCAGGAACCAGACGATCTCCCCGTATTATTTTCAGCAGGCTCAATTGGGGTTTGATGACACAAAGAAAAGCATTTGGAGTAAGGTAAGAATTAGATTTCAAACAGAAGAGCTACCCTTGATTAACTCCTTGTGCGGACACGTGTGCTCGAGAGTAAAACAATCTGAGTCTAAATTAGTCTGCTCCAATCTGGAAGGGACTCTCAGTCTAGAGGAGGGTACTCATCTGGGGAGGTACCTGGGAGCAGTTGATCAGCAACTGCTAATTGGGAATGGCCAATTCAGATTAGCTCTTTGGGGAGAAAAACCCTCCGTGTCTCGAGGAGCAGCATTTATACAAGTGCAGTCATTTTTTCTTCCAACTTTTCACAACTCAAGCAGCCAGAGATCCCCTCTTAAACAACTGCTTTTAACACATGAAAGAGCAGGCCAAATCCCAAGACTCTTACTCTCTTATTTAGTTTAATGGGGTTTTTTTTTACCAAGACAAAAGTCTGCATGAGGCAATTTTCCATCTGTTTCACACAATCAGCTCTTCAGGACATGGACTATTCTTACCTTTGTGTCTTGACAGTGGTCAATAGAGAAGAAATAATAAGTATGGACAGACCAATAATTTCAAGGCCTGGCCTGTATTTACAAAATTGCTACCTTCTTGTGCACCGGAGAATGACTTTTAACAAAAGGCAGAAACAACAATCCACTCAAAGCCTCACCGATTTAGGAGAAAGGCTGCAAGGCATCTGCTTCCTTTTAATGGGATTCCACTTGAGCCAAGAGTAACTGGGCGCCGGGCAATTTTGTTAAACTTGACTAGGCGAATCCAACAAATGGTGCTCTCCTCCCGGAGGAGTTACATTTGCTGTAGCCCCTGAAACTTCTCTTGCCAGCCACCTGAAGATTTTACACCTCATTTCCCAAAAGCCAGCCAATCCTGCCCACTTGGTAGGAGCCTGTGTGAGATGGAAGCAGTAGTGTGCAGGAATGGAGGCATTACAATGAGCACTTGTTCAGAGCTGAGCGTTTCTTATTTTAATTGGCAGGACCCAAGCCTCTGTAACCTTTTGCCTTGTTTCACTCTTGCCGGGAGCATCTTGGGGATGAACTCCATCCAACGCTCCAGCCGCCCATCCACCAAGGCCACAGCTAATGATTTTCCCACTGGGAGAATAATGCTCACCCTCTCCTAATGCAGGCAGGTACAGGAGAAGAAGGAGGAAGAAATGCCAGGACACCTGAAATCGCTCCTGTGCAAACGCACACGCACAGAGAGACCCTGTGCATTTAAGGAAAGCCTGTCTTAGCCCCATTAAAGGTCAACGATTATATATCATACCAGTGAGCACTGTAGATAGATCATGCATTTCCATCCCAGTTCTTCCTCATTGAACCCCAAGGTGTTATAAGATCACCCCCCACCACCACCCCCTCCATACACACAGGCACACATCCCTGCTCTGATGTATTAACCCTTCAACCTCCCATTGCAGGCTCTCCTGCTGCTTGGCATCCTGTCCAAAAGCTCTCTCTCACTTCCAGCTTCCCTCCCCTTGTCCCCCCTCCCCACACAACACAATAGGCAAATCAGTTTGAATGCTTGGACCTGACCTCCCCCGCCCCAGACACATGCACACACGCACACACACATACATATATATAAATAATATATTTCCTCTTTGCTGTTTAGGACAAGAAATGAAGTGCTGCCTCTTTAACTGGCAGAAGCATGCAGTAAGAGCATACCTTTAATTTAGTGTTGGGATAGCTCACTTGCACCCTGGCTGTTGTCTTATTGGAGAGGGCAGCCTGCCTCAGATCCTCTAGCACTGAAATTATATCATCCAGCACGCATTTCTTATCCTGATTTCTCAACACACACAGATGGGAAAAAGTATAATTATAGCCTTTGTAGTTCACCTTCATTTCCAGCACGGCTCGGTGGATCTGCAGGATCACATCAGCCTGGTGCAAAATATTCCCTCCGGCTGGGGAGAGGAGGATCACCCTGCCATACCTCCCCGGGGTGTGCAAGTCCGAATAGAGCTGGCTTTTGGCTTGCTCCAGGGGGAAGAGGCTGCCCGCTAAGCTCCTCTCGATCTTGGCCAGGCTGTGGCTGGGGGCCACCAGGGTCTCCAGGTCAGTCTCGGGCTGGAAGCGGCTGAGCAGGCTGAAGCCGAAGATGATGGTCAGGACTGCGGGCACGGTGAGGAAAAACACCGGGTGCCGGCTCACGAACAAGCCCAGCTTGTAGCACAGCGCCTGGAGCCCTCTGTGTATCACCTGCCGCAGCATCCTCCCCCGAGTCCGGCTTGCGGAGCCTCCCGGGCGTCTCCGGCGGCACATGTGACATGTGTGGCCGCTCGCCCCCCGGCAGGTCCCCGCGCCCGCCCCCCGCCACAGCCACTGCTCCCTTCAAACACTGCAGCAAGTTGCAGCAAGGCGGCCAAAGGCTGAGCACCGGCGGGGAGGAGGGGAAGGGGGGGGCGCGCTGCAGCAAGCCCGGCCCGGCTCCTCCCGCCCGGGGGCCGGCCGAGGTGCGGAGCCCTGCCCCGCTCGGGGCCGCCCCGGGGGGCTTCCCTGCCCCGGGGGGCACCCAGCAGTGCGGGTGGCCGCAGGGTGGCCGGGGCCCCTGGACAGTGCCGGGCGCTTCCAGGCGTCATTTGGATGCCCTGTAAGCAAAGCCGACACTGGGGGCAAAATGTTGGGGTCCCCTAAAGTTGGGAGGAGGGGCTTTAGAGGCTTCCTTTGGATGGCCTAGAAGCAAATCGGACATTGGGGACAACATTTGGGGGCTCCCTAAAGTGTGGGGCACTCTTAGAGGCTTCATTCGGGTGGCCTGGAAGCAAATCGGACACTGGGTGCAAAATTTGGGGGCTCCCTAAAGTCTGGAGGGGGGCTTATTTGGATGACCTATAAGCAAACCAAACATTCATTGCAAAATGTTGGGGTCTCCAGGATCCTTCGAGGCTTCATTTGAATGACGTGTAAGTAAATTGGACATTTGTTGCAAAATGTTGTGGCCCCTAAAGTGTGTGTGGTGGGGAGGCGAGGGAGAGGCTAAGAGGCATCGTTTTGATGACCCGTAAGCAAATCGGACATTTGTTGCAAAACGTTGGGACTGCCTTAGAGGCTTCATGTGGATGACCTGTAAGTAAGTTGGAGATGTGTTGCAATATTTTGGGGCTCCTTCAAGTGTAGAGCACCCCTTAGAGACTTAATCTGGATGACGTGTAAGTAAATTGGACATCAGTTGCAAAATGTTGGGGTCCCCTAAAATGCATGGGGGTGGGGGGCTAGAGGCATAATTTTGATGACCTATAAGCAAATCAAGCCTTTATTGCAAAAATTGGAGGCTCCCTAAAGTGTGGAGGGCCCTTAGAGGCTTAATCTGGATGACCTGTAAGCAAGTGGGACATATGTTGCAAAATTTTGGGGGCCCTCTCGAGCATGGGACCCTGAGCGGTCGCCTGGTTTCCCGTCCCTAATGCTGCCACTGCTCCCAGTCACTTTTGCCCTGCCTCCCACTTTTGCCCTGGGAGCTCCCAGGGCCATGAGAGCTGTAGGAAACTCAGGGCCAGACACAGGCATGAGGCCCGGAGAGACAGGGGTCCCCTAAAATGGTAATTTTCTTCTTATTATTGTCATTATTTCTGGTGAAAGGGACCCCATACTAAAAGTTCTCCTGGGGCCGCATATGGGACTGTGGGGGCTCATAACAGGCCAGAGGCTCCTAGGGACCCCCCATCCCTGCCCAGTCCCTCAGTGGCAGGACCAGACATCAGCATGAGCAAACTGGGCAGCCCCCCAGGGCCCAGACAGAAAGGGGGCCCAAAAATGGTAATTTAAAAATTATTATTATCATTATCATTATGCAAAGGGGGCCCGATACTAAAAGTTCGCTCGGAGCCACCAGGAGTCTAGGTATGGTGCTCCTCAGTGGGCATCCCCTGCTCCAGGCATCGGGTCCCTGGCAGGTGCAAAGCTGCAAGTGTTACATAAAGCATGTGCTGTTTGGGAGGCAGGTTTCCCAGCACCCAGCCCACTTTGCAGGGAGCTTTTCTCTGGCTCAGTGGAAGTTTCTCAGCGAGGAAACTGGCCTTTGGGACCAGCAGCATCCACGTTAGCGGTGCTGAAAGTACCTGGCCCAAAAGCCAGAAGAGCAGAGAGATTTTTTTTTCCTTCTAGTCTCCTTCAAACCACAGGGCTACTAGTTTAGAGGGCTGAATGCAGCACCTTCACCATTGCCATCTACTGTCACCAGTTTGTCAAGGGAAAAATTAATTCATCTTGCTAGGGTCCCAAGGACAATGTGTAAGAGGCACGGTGACGCTGTTTCCTAACCAGTTAACCTTGCAACACAAGGAGATAAAGGCCAAGCCGTGAAGCGTCAGACCACTGCTTAACAGATTCTGGTCACTCCAAGAGTCACCAGCACTGAGAACAACTGAGCTTCTGGACTCGGCAAAATAACTTAGCAGAGGTCTTGCAGAACAGAGGTGGCAACTAGTTCTCCATCTGTTGTGCACACCTGTCCATAAAAAAAAGAGCTTCTTAGGATCTGCAGGAGGATGATGGGCCTATCGCCTTTGTTTCACTTTTCTATTTAATACTAGACTGTCGATATGAGACATTTGTGGGTTGGAAGGTACATTGAAATATGACTCTGACATGAGTGATAGAAGGGCAAAAATACCGACCCAAATTTCCCAGCCCAGCTGCCTAAAGTTAGCTTCTGAAATCCATATTTGGATGCCTAAATATAAGTGGCCTGATTTTCAGAAGTTCTGATCGATGAGAGCTCGCCACCTTGTAAATTCGAGCTGTTTTTATTTAGGGGTCTAAATATGGAACTGGGCTCCTATATTTAGGCATGTACAATTGAAAATATTGGTCACAGTTCTCACCAAGGACAAGAAGGAATGGCATAATGGGCATGACTGGACAAAAACATCTCTGGCTAAGACGTGCTCAATTTAAAGCTTTGTTTATTTTGGGAATTAGCTTTGATCCTGGACAGGGTTAAGCTCCACCAGTAGAGATTGCAGCTCTTTGTCTAACTTTATAATACAGCTATGCCAATGGTTGAATGCTCACTGGAAATAAAAACTGAATGTAAGGGCCCTAGTGCGAGGCTTTGTGCTTACACGCTCACAAGCTAGGCCACTTCTGTGTCCCTGCACTCTTTCAGGTGATGAGTTGGACTGTACTCCAACTCGAGCATGCACATAATGACAATATTTGTAGACATAGCAGGACTAGCCTTACCCTGCCTAGCCTGCATACCAATGGCAGTGAAGCGTCAATGGGCTTCAGCGTATGCTGCATCAGCCTGCCTGGGATTCTTGGGTACTAACTTCATGGGTGACATCCACATGGATCTGGCTTCATTTCTGTTTTATGGTACATTTAAACATGCATTGGAGCAGGGGCTGGCGGGTCTCCCACATGGGAATGCCCTCGCCACTGGTCTACATGGTCAGTCTCACTTACTCTGAACCCTCAGATAAATTGCTTGCAAAGCAAACTATTCAACCCCCCATGATCCCCCCGCCCCCGCCCCGATGCCCCCTCCTTTTGCTGGCTACAATCTGTGAAGAAGGACTGCTTAGGTCCCACCCTCTCTCTCTGGCATTTTTGCTAACTGGTTTTGATCTGCTAGTTGATCTTGCCTCCTATTCCGAGGAAGCCAGCTCCCCCCACGTATTATATAGGGCTATGGATTCAGAGGGACAGGACATCTACACGTTCAATGCTGCAATGCGCCTATCCCCATGTGTTGTATAGGGCTGTGGATTCAGAAGGACAGGACACCTGCACATTCAATGCTGCAATCCCCATGTATAGGGCTGTGGATTCAGAAGGACAGGGCACCTACACATTCAATGCTGCAACCCCCATGTATAGGGCTGTGGATTCAGAAGGGCAGGGCAGCTACACATTCAATGCTGCAACCCCCATGTATAGGGCTGTGGATTCAGAAGGGCAGGGCAGCTACACATTCAATGTTGCAATGCTGAGCATTTGCTTCAGGCAGGGAACTGGACTGTATGACCTCTGAAGGTCCCTTGCAGCCTGACTTGCTATGATTCTATAAATCCAGCCTTTTTTCTTTTTAAGGAGGATGAGGTGCAGACCTCACAGATTGGGTGCCCTTACATCTATGGAGGAGAAGAACTAATGCCTACTCTGATAGCATTAGACCTGCCATCTACCTGGGAAACTGGGCCTAGGGTGGAGTCGCAAATTAAACTGGCTAAAACATCTTTTTCTGAGCAATCCCACAAGGTTGTGTAGGTAGGTCCTCGTCATTCAGCACTTCTGCACCTGCTTCCTAGACTGCCTCACTGGAAAGACTGAACGTCTATGCGCATCAATGGTAGCTTGCACGCTGACAAAGTCCAGTGTTCTCTCTCAAGAAAATCTGGTCCAAATCCAACTCTACCTTTACGCTGGTAGAGGACCTTGTGCGTCTAACCTACATGAAGCATTTGGAGCCACTTATGTGGATCTTACATACTATTCCCACTGGAAAAGAGTGTAACTCCATTGTATAAGACAGCATAACTAATGACTGGGAGAAGGAGGCTCTTCTATTCTTTAGCCTATTGGCTACAACACTTGTCCAGGCAGTGAAAAAAGTTATACACATCCCTCACCAAGAGGGGGAGGTGCACTTTTCTTTTGCTAGCCAGCTGTCCTTCCCATCAGACCATGGGGTGGACATTGTCAAGAGTATCTCTCCCTTGAGTCTGACCCACTAGCCACCAAGAGGAGAAGATCTGTGGGACTAGGAGGAAATCAAGCTGGAGGGATCGCAGCTCAGTGAAATGGTATAGCCCTAGAAAGGAAGGGACTCTGGATTTGGGCCCTTGCTTCTGTCCCACCATAGTATTTTTGCACTTCCTTGCCATTGGATAAAATGGATAGCCAGTAATGGAATAGCTTATGCCCCATTGGGACTGGGAACCTTCCTTTTAAAGTCAGATTAGAGCACGTGTTAATTCACAGGAGTGGTGTGGCAGTATGTATCAATATAGAAAATGGTTTTGAAAGGTCACAAAAAAATAGCTGTTTTCCTTGATCTCTCAGCTGCATCCACATGAGCATGGGTGTGTGTTTCCAGCAGCACAAACAGTAGCGACACAAATTTGCACTGCTTCTTCGTGCTGCAATGCATGCCGCTGCTCATGCAGTTTGCAGTAAGGCGCATTGCACCACTGCTCCATGTGCTGCAGAGGGGGCTGGCTGGGGCACGGGATGCCTCAGTGTGGGGCTAGTCAGCAAGCTATCCCCACACAGAGGCACCCTGCACCCCAACCAGCAACTTCCTACCTAGCTGGTGCACAGTGCGCCTTAGTGTTGGGGCACTGCTGCCTGCTCCCCCACCTCCCAGCAAACAGCACTTTGGCATGCTATGCATCGGTTTTTTTCTCAGGGTTTTTTTTTGCTACCATGAAATACCGGTAGCAAATTTTGCCCCAGCACAGGGCATGGCTGAATGTGTAACGTGTGTGGTTTGTGGCACCACAAAGAGGTTTGCATTGCCACAAACCACACTTGCCACATGTCTGGATCCAGCCAAGGACTCATCTTCATAGTTTCATAGAAGTAGGGTGGGAAGGGACCTTGTAGATCTTCAGGTCTGACCCCCTGCCTGGGCAGGAAGAAAACTGGGCTCAAATGACCCCAGCCAGGTAGGCATTGAGCCACTTCTTAAAGACCCCCAGGGAAGGAGCCAGCACCACTTCCCTTGGAAGTTGGTTCCAGCTCTCCAACAACTTGTGGCCTTGTTATCCCAGGGGGTGCTAGGGGAAACAAGTCTCCCCCAAACCCTTCTGGTCCCCGCTAGTGAGGTTATAGATGGTCACCAGGTCCCCCTCAACCTCCTCTTGTGAAGGCTGAACAGACTCAGGTCCCGTAGCCTCTCATTGTAGGGTCTGCCCTGCTGTCCCCGGATCGTGCGGGTGGCCTCCTCTGGACCCTCTCAATATTGTCCACATCCCTCTTGAAGTGGGGTGCCCAGAACTGGACACAGTACTCCAGCTGTGGCCTGACCAGTGTCATGTAGAGGGAGAGGATCACCTCTTTGGACCTGCTAGAGATGCACCTGTGGATGCACGATAGGGTCTGGTTAGCCCTGCCAACCATGACCTCGCATTGTTGGTCCATGTTCATCTTGGAGTCAATGATGACTCCA
>JAGPOW010003642.1:976180-990336 GCA_030014935.1 Caiman crocodilus | reverse complement strand
GGATGCACGATAGGGTCTGGTTAGCCCTGCCAACCATGACCTCGCATTGTTGGTCCATGTTCATCTTGGAGTCAATGATGACTCCAAGATCCCTTTCTGACTCCGTGCTCTCAAGAAGGGAGTTTCCCATCTTATAAGTGTGCTGACAGTTACTACTGCCCAAGTGCAGCACCCTGCACTTGTCAGTACTGAAACGCATCCTGTTTTTGTCAGCCCACCCTTGTAACCTATCCAGGTCTTGCTGCAGTCTTTCCCTCCCTACTAGCGTGCCCACCTCACCTCAGGTTTTGGTATCATCAGCAAATTTGGACAGGTTGCTTTTCACCCCATCATCCAAATTGCTGATAAAGAAATTGAACAGTGCGGGCCCAAGGACCCAGCCCTGGCGGACTCTGCTGCCCACTTCCCCCCAGGTCGAAGATGACCCGTCCACCACCACCCTCTGAGTATGACCCTTCAGCCAATTTGCAATCCATCTGACCGTGTAGGCATCGATGCCACAGTCACCTAGTTTTTTAATGAGGATGGGGTGGTCGACAGCTTCAAAGGCCTTTCTGAAGTCCAGAAAGACTACATCCACGGTGACACCTGCATCCGATGCTTTTGTGACCTGATCGTAAAAGGCAATCAGGTTGGTTTGACATGACCTGCCCCCAGTGAAACCGTGCTGGTTGCCCCTCAGCATCACCCCGATGCTGGCCTATCACAGGTGTGCTCCTTGATGATTTTCTCAAAGAGTTTCCCCAGGATTGAGCTAAGACTGATGGGCCTATAGTTGCCCGGGTCCTCCATCCTCCCTTTTTTAAAGATGGAGACCACATTAGCTATCTTCCAATCATCTGGTACCTGGCCTGAGCACCACGAGTGCTCGTAAAGCCATGCCAAAGGCCCTGCAATAACCCCTGCTAGCTCCCTCAACACCCTGGGGTGGAGAGCATCTTAAAGGCCTTGGATATCCTACCTTGTCTTAAAATTGCTAATTCACTGGACAACATATTTAGCAATAGATGGTTCCAGATTTTTTCTGATAGCATCAAGAATAGACCACATCAGTTGAACAAGAGACTCCCACTGCATTTGATGTTTAATCGTTACATTCATAACACCCCAGGCACCTTCTCAAGAAAATTCATATATGCTGATGACAGCCCTTGTTACACAACCATCTTGTTTCTCTAGAGCAGAAGCAATACTTACAACTGATGTGAATACCTGGGATACCTACTTTAAATAATGGCCTCTGCAGCTAAACCCTGGGAAAAGGGAAATGTCTGCATTTCAACTGAACAATACACAAGCTAATTATCAGCTTACTATTGTTTTCAGAAATCAGTTTCTACATTGTTATGGTACTCCTAAATGTTTAGGAATCATTCTAGATCTTGTCCTATAAAAATCTCTTAACTATGCAGCAGCCAAGTTAAAAAACAGTCATCATTTGCTGCAGAAACTCACTGGGACTTCTTGGGCAGCTGATGCCAATGCACTGAGAACAACAGCCTTAGCACCGCTCTACTCTTTGGCCGAATACTATTCCCCAGTCTGATTAAACAGTGCTTATACCGATAAGGTTGACAACCAAGCAATGCAATCACTAAAGGAATAATCTGATCTACTCCTCTTAAATGGCTGTCTTAGTACGCGCATCCTCCCCCATTAAGGAGAAAAAATACCTTAACTAAATGATGGACTAAAATAAAAAAATAACCCACAGCTGCCTATACACAAAAATTTCTTAAACTAAGGGCGGGCAATTATTTTGGGAGAGGGCCACTTACTGAGTTTCAGCAAGCCATCAAGGGCCACATGACCGGCAACGCAGGGCAGATTAATATTAATTTTCTAAATTTTCTAGGGGCCCCACGGGCTGGATAGAATAGCCTGGCGGGTAGCATCTTGCCCTCGGGCTGCATTTTGCCCACCCCTGTCTTAAACCCACCACATCCCAAAATTAAAATCCATACATCCTGCTTGGAGAACAGAAATTCAACTTGAGCAAGACTCATTTAACTTCGAAGATGCCTGGATACAAGAGTGCCTCAAGTCCCCTCCTAATACAGAAATTATTATTACAAATCCCACCATTAGACAAACTGGCTGTGATCTCCCTAGACATCTTCCGTGTTCCCTAAACCGAATTAGGACAGGGCACAGCACATATGGATTTATGAGCCTGGTCACCAAGCGGCAACTGTGGTGCTCCTTTTCAAACTTTGAATTGCATCACTTCTGGACGTCCTATTCATTCATTTAGTGGACATCTATTGGATCTTCACAATACTACACCTGAGGCAATCAGCTAGCTTCAAAATTTGGACGTAAAATTGTGAATATGTTTCTCCTTGCTTTGTGATCACTGTATCTTATGCTAAATAAATAAGGTGATAGTATACTCCTGAGTCCAGGTCTTTTCCCCAAATTGCAGTGACTAGGAGTTTTCAAAAGCCTAAGTGCAGCTGAAACCAAAGAAGGCTTTGTCTTCAAAGAAGAGAGAGTCTAGACTGAACATGCAAGCTTTACTTTTGAGAGTACTTCTTACCTACAAGATAGATGGACCTCAGTGAGGCTTCACACTTGAATAACATGTTGCTTACTGAAGCAAGATTTCCAGGGTTGGCCCTTTCATAATGGTGAATAGTTGAATAAAATTCATCAAGAGTTTTTTCAGGTGAAAAAAAAACAACGATATTTTAAAATAATTCTGCATAACATTTTCATTTCATTACACTTCTAATGTTTTCTTTGGTTTGTTCACTTTATACATTCTGAAATTCAGGTTTAAGACCCAAAAATATTCAATGAAAAACCAACCTTTTGTTGGTTTTCAAAAAACTGGATTTTTTTTCTCACTGTTCAAAAAAGACCTTAAAAAGGCTTTTGTTTTCCACCAAAAACTAGGACAATCTTTGACAATTTTAGAAAAGAACAAAAAGCTCTCATTTCTTTCAAATACTTTAGCAGAAATATATTTACTCTTTCCTTGCCACCTGCACCTGATAACCTGAGAAAACCCAGAATGATTGCCAATGGCGTGTGATATGTTTTACTAATATGAGCATCGCAAAATGGGGCAAGTAAAAACATTACCTTTTCCTGACAGACGTACGGATTGCACTGCTAAGAGAAAGGAGGTGGCTCACAAAGGCCATTGACAGAAGCTAAGTGCGGTAAAAACCATGAAGTGATAATGCTGTATGTAGGCAGAGAGGTTACGTTGTGGTTTTGCTTTCCTCTGAGAGAGAAAATATTAATTCAGCTGGAGAAAATGGAAATGACTGAGGAAGCCACCTCAGATGAGTGGGAAAAATCAAACAAATGTGCTCCCACATGCGACTCTTCTTATCACTTCTGCAAAAATTAAAATGCAGCTTTTCAGCTGTTGTCTCTGTGCCGCTTATAATCATAAACAGCTACCAATGAATATTCATGTTTTCAAATGCCATATGTCATTGTTTTAATTTCCCTGCATATCCTGCGTTTTCTTGCAGTCTATACAAGGAACGAGACTTTTTCCCTTTGCCTTGTGTGATAACAGCCTTTGAGGGACTGCTACAGCCTTATATATTAGAACTTGCTATGTAGACACTTTCTCTGGGTCCCATTGCCATCAATGGAATTTTTCCATTTACTTCTTTGGTTATAAAATCAGGCTGTATGACAATACCACATTATGATTTTTTAAAATATGGAGACCCAAAGGAAAGTGGCGAGAGAGGTGTGTTCTAGCAGTATAAGGGAAGGAATGACGGTAAGTAAATTTGGAGTTTTAAGCCCATATTTTTCATCATCTTGAATGTTTACCTTAGTTTGTTCTTGGCTTCATCTGCAAATTTACCACCACAAATTGATCTCAGTCAGAGGATTGTCTATGACACATACCTGGCATTCCCAGGAATACAGCAGTGAAGACACCCCTGAGGGTCCCCGCAACCACTCTTGAAGCCTCTGTATAGTAGAGGGTGGGCAAAGGGGATATTGTACGTTTAAGAAATGTTAGAACACTTCAGTGCTGCCCTTTGGAACTAGATTTAATCCCTGTCTCTGCCATAGATTGCCTTTGCAAGGCTACTCCAGTTACATAAACCCAAGACCATTGGCAATGCGTAGGGGGTGCGCATGGATGCACAAGCACCCCCAAGCGTGGTGATGCACCCCCTACAAATAGGCACCACCATCACTGCCAGTGGCACCTGTGGGTGGTTGCCACTTGTCACGCCCCTCTCGCCACTGACACAACCGACGTGTTTCTCATTTTCCAGGTGTTCAACTCAAGACCCTTCAGTATAGTAGGCAGAAGTGTGGAGGACTCAGAGAAGCCTTTAACTCAGCAGAAGCTGTTTCAGACATAAAAGTGCTACATCATGATGAGTTTTCTGAAAATGCAGGTCATGAGTGTCTCACACTGGGCGCTGGAATTAGAGGATCGTGGCTTTTTAACTTAATCTTTCCCCATTTGTGAAATGCGGCTCCTTTTGACCTCAGAGGCTGCTTTTCAATATCTGTGAAACACTGAGTCACCCTGGTGTTAAGCATTAGAGGAAAGCTGGTGAGAAAATGGAAAGTCTCTAGTTCTGGGCCCCTTTGTATACTCTTTGGACATTACATGGTGGGGGAGAAAAGTTTTTACAGCCGAATCTCAACAATGAATGGCGATCCTCTTTGACTAGACTTAGGACCGAACAGATGCTTACAGCTGTTTTGGCTGGGCGTAGACTTTCCATCCCAAGGGCTAAAAGATGTTGCCCAGTTTGTCTAGGAGTTTTGGAAGACACTATCCATTATGTTTAGAATGGTCTTTATATAACGGCATAAGGAGAACCTATTTATTACCGTTCTTCCAGATATTGATACACTTTTCAAACAGAGAGAAATGACTTTAGCTCTTCGAACAAACAGTTTCATATTTAGTAAACCGTCTTGCAAATTTGCTTAGAAGGCTGAAACAATGAGAGTTAAGCATCCTTTATTGTTGATATGATTGATAAATTTTAACGCTACATCTGATTTTACTGTGTCAGTTGTGGATCTATGTACAACATCGTTATAGATTCATGATGTGATTTATTACTCTATTTATACTAATAATGTTTTTAGAATGGTTGGCTCTATTTCATCATTATTTTTGTATTTCTGTTGTTTTTGCCTATATCTATTTATATTATGGTTGTATGTTTTTCATGTTGTTTCCAGGATCATGGGTTTCAGCCAGAATCCTTAATAAACTGAACTAATAAACTGAATTGGTTCTAGACAGGGCTTTAAGGATGTACAGTTGATAAGGCCTGGAGAACAAGAATGACACCAAATGTTGAATTGTTGTTCATAACTTGGCCTATGGACTGGATGACAATTAAGTCCTTGGGAACTATTTTGGTTGACATTTTCCCCAAATAGTGTATCTTGGCAAGTTTTAACCATGGAAAACGCCAGCCCAAATGGTTAAGGTGTGGCAAAGTTACATACAATGGAAAACAGGGTTTTATAATGAGAAATGTTGGATAACCTTAATAATGCTGCCCCTGTAGCTCCACAGTACCACCAGCTCCTTTAAGGATCCTGTTGTATATCTGATACACTCAGGTGCTTATTTGGCCTGAACCATTACAGTATCTAAACACTTCTTAATGACTTTATCACCACAACAACACTGTGAGGTGAGGCGGCCTTGTTAGTCCCTTTTTAAAGAAGGGACTGGAAGTACAGATGGACAAAGGGCAGACTTTTTTGTCACTGCAAAGATGTGCCATTGATGCAGGTTTGAAATCAGACAATAACGTTCTGCTTGGCTTCACAGATCATGCAAAGACATCTGCAATTCTTAAATGGCTACATTTTCACTTTATGCAATTCAGTTTGTCTACGCCAATGCTCAGCAGCAAATCAATACTGCCTGCAAAGCATCTAACTCTACTTCTACTTCCTTGAAATTCGGCTTTGCCAATAACATACAGAAACACTGTGCAAACCCCTGAAACTGTAGTGGGCCAAAATCCAGGCCTACATTTTTTTGCCAGACAGGAGAGGCCTGAGGGAGGTCGATTCCAGAGGATTTAAACCCCACTTTCCCACACTACAGGACAGCAACCTAATCACCAGGCCACAGGCCAGGCAAGAAGCAGGGCACCTCCCTATTGAGTCTATGCCGCTGGACAACCAAGAGGAGAAGCATCCTGGGAACAGAAGGAGAAATGGCAAGTAGAAGCCTGGCCCTTTGATTCTTGTCTTTTTTGTATTACAGTCATTGTGAAAATGGGCTAACCAGCACTGGTGGCAGAAAGCAGGCTTCTTCCCAAGGTGCTCCATCTACTACCAACTCCATCCCCATGGAGCTGGAATAGATCCCCATCTGCACAGTTACGAAGCCTTCTTCTTGCAGTCCTCATTGTAGGACCACTTTATGCAAGAAAGGCCAATAGGACCAAGCCATGATCTGAAATCCCTGATGAGGAGGAGTGAGAGCTTGTATTTGGAGACAGGAAAACAAAGCCTGGCCGAACAATCCTAAAGGTGCCTGGCTTTTCTTTAAGGAAAAGAAAGTTCAAACATGTGCAATGCTCAGCCGTCTATCATTACCCTATCCCAACTTTCAGGACATTTCCTGGCTATCTCTGTTGCCCAGTTTCTCCTGAAATCACACTTCTCTGGTGACACCACTCATTGCACCTTTCACTACATTCAGATTACCAGGAGGTCTAGATTGGGCATAGTCCAACCAGGTGTTTCTTGACCTGTTTTCAGATCTTGTCCCCCCGTTCCTACAATGTAATTCAGAACAGTGCCATGATTAACAATAGTGAATATACATCAGGTTATGCAATGCATTTGGCAATAATCATGGGGTAAAGCTTATCAAAAGCACGGAAGCAGGGACCAGGCCTGAGCCACAGGGTTAGGTTGCCTCTGGCGACTCTCCTTATGGCCCCATGACTCAGTGTGCCAGTTCAAGATAAGGGGACATACAGTGCTCCCAGCCATGTCTGCCCCATAATTTGGGCACTCTGGGAAACAAAGGCAGTGTGGATTTAAATACCTAACTGCCGAGGGGCCTAGAACCCATATCTCCTATATTAATGGGAATACCTTAAACACCAGTCTCTTTCAAAAGAAGGATCGATATCTTTGTGCTGATTAGTAGGTGAAAGAAGTTGTTTGCACAGCAGTCTGTCTGCACAGGACAGGAGCCTTGCTAAGACATATATGTCTTACACAGCGGGCAGCAGAATTTCCATCAGGAAGATGAGTCTTAGACAAGGTTAAAATTCCCCACTGGAATGGAAAGAGAGGCACACGCCATCCATGCAACTGAAGATCTGTCTCCAGAGGTGTCTTGAAGTGCTTTGCATTGAAATGAATGGAAGAGGTGGATGTTCAGGGCAAAATGGACTGAACCTTGGAGAACTCACTAGCTGCCTACTAACTCTACACGTCTACACACAGAATAAAATGTCTCCCTAGCCCTTGACACATAAGCCAAGACTTTGCCACCACCTATGAGCCAAATGCCCACTGGGCAACATAGAATTTAGCCTTAAATGACATGCCCAACACCACATGGAAACGCTGTCACAGAGCAGAGGAGCACATCCAGCTCTCATGAATGCTTGGCCAAGACTCCCAACCACCAGACCATCCTTTCCTATATTCCATCTTTCCCTGATTTCCTTCCCTATCATTTCTCTTCTTTTTTTCAGACCAAGGATTGCATCTCAATGTGTGTTTACAGTCCTCTTAGGATGTTGGGTTGTGATTCTGGTTGAAGGCTCTGGGCACTACTGTAAAATTAACAATAATAATGTGCATATATATATATATATATATATATGTATATATATATATGTATGTATGTATGTATGTATGTATGTATACACACATTCAATGTGAGAGCCTCGGAGTATTTTACAAATGATAATTGATTATGCTTCACCTCACCCCTTAGGGAGAGCTATAAATAAGGGTGGATTGCAAATGACTGGAGCTAGGAGAGGGGTAAAGAAAAAGAAAGCACAAAGATGAAACAATGAGAGCCCAGTTATTCTGCATAAAATGGTATCATCAGCCCATTCATGCGCATTTACACTAGAACTTGATTCTAGGCTACACATCCCTGGCAAAAACTGGAATCTCAGGCCTGATTTTTAACAGGCCAGATACTCATTGCTCCTATTGAATTCACTAGGAGTTTTGAATGTTTAACCTAGTTGGAAGTCAGACCCGCCATATCTGGTAAAGACTGTAATGACCCTGATGCGTGTTATAAAAATAAAGTTTTGTCAGAATAATTTTATGTCTCTGATAACAGTGGAAGTGCCTTTGCCAGGTCTCCTGGGTGAATCATAGGAATCTCCTATTAACAGAGAGGAGCCATCAGAAACTAAAAGGTCAAGTAACTATATAACCTTCGCTGAGAAGAAAGTTCAGTAAACCAGCAGAGGTCTCATCTCTGTATTTATATCACACTTGGAGTCATAAAAGGTTCGACATCTTCAAATATCATTCATTTTATTTAGAAAGAGGCATTTGCATTAAAAAAAATTACCTAAGTTTCAACAATTGAATTTGAATTTAAAATATACCCTCAAAGAGACCTTCACATAACACCGACGCTCCATAGAAATCTACCAAACTAGAAGTTGAATTGCTTTCGATCTTGTCTGTAAGTTGTTCCAGTTTTCAAGTAGAGGCAGGCAAAATTTTGGTTTCGGCACTGCAAAATCTCACTCGGCCTTTTATTTTCAAAACTGAAATCACCTCAGAGCTAGTTCAGATCCCAAGTGCACTGAAAGAATTGGGATTGTTTCGTCCCGATAACAGAAGAGCAAAGTGGGATTTGATAACAGTCTTCAGATAGAGAAAAATGTGTTATGAAAGGATGGTGATCAATGATTCTGTGTTCACAGGGGATAGGCCAGGAAGAAATAGGTTTAAATTGCAACACAGGGGATTTAGTTTAGATATTAGGAAGAACTTTGTAACTCTGAGACTGGTTAAGCACCAGAACAAATTACCGAAAGAGCCTGTGGAAACTCCATCGCAGGAAGTTTTATGTACAGGTTAGACCAGTGGTTCTCAACCCTTTTAGCTCCAAGGCCCCCCTCACTAGACATAAAACCTCCCTTGGAAAATGCTAACTCTTATCTTCCACTTGGTTTTTGACTATGGAAAAATAATAGAAAGATTCTCCTGTTACAAAGGACTCAGACTACAAGTCAGAAAGTTTTTGACTCAAGGGATTCCTATTTGAAACCTTTGAATTCATGCTGTGAATCATAGACTCACAAAAAAATGAGGGTTGGGAGGGACCTCAGGAGGTCACCTAGTCCAACCCCTGCTCAAGACAGGACCACCCCCAATTAGATCATCCAAGCCAAGACTTTGTCCAGCCCAGTCTTAAAAGCCTCCAGGAACGGAGTTTCTACTACCTCTCTTGGTAACCTGTTCCACTGTTTTACTACCCTCCTAATGCAAAAATTCATCCTAGTATCCAACCTATGCTTTCCTTGTTGCAATTTGAGACTGTTGTTCCTTGTTCTGTCATCTGCCACCACTGAGAACTAGCACCGTAGCAAAGCCCCCCATTTTTCTTTTTTTTTAAATTTATTTTAAAATGCATTCCCTCCCCTTTCCCCATCCATTTCTGACTTTTCTCTCCCTCTCTATTCCCTATAGATAAGTATAAATCAGCTCAGACTTAGGATAAGCTTTACACATTTGTATTTTGGTAGCAAGTTTTTGTGTTTGGATAGCTATCATTTGTATTATTATTAGGTTTGTACTGTTTTTTACTGTTGTATATTGTATTATTATCATTTTCATATTGATTTTTATTGTTTCATATGGATATTGTATGGTGTAGGCCTGTGTTTGTAAGTGAACGAAAGTCATGTCAAGTTTACATTTTATATGTCAAGCCTCCATTTTCTGTCCTCTGCCTGGGCAGCCCATGTTGCAACTGTATGAGTCACGTACCCCTGCCATGTAAATTGGTTCCCCAATGAATAAGTGTGATTGGAAATGCAATGGTAGCAGGCCTCTACTGAATGGCTTGTAATGACTGGGCCATCACCTCGCATTGATTCATCCAGGAACCATGGACCTCACCGAGGAACAGAGACAAGACCAGCATTTGAAAGACAAAGGACCCTGCAGAACCAGCAACTCTCACCATTCGAGACACCCAAAACTTCACATCCCTGCATGGAGCACACATGCTCAGTATGCCAGAGGCTGACCCTTGCCTAGGCATGCCTCCTGTCACTAGGGTCACACAAAGTCTGCCCCTATCAAAAGGGACAGTGAAGACAGACCCAGTGGGAACGCCATTTCCATCTAGATCAGCACCATGTCACACCACCTATCCCCCCAGAGGCCCTGCCGGTGACCCCGCCTCTGGATGATATCTACTAGACAAGGACCCCTTTCCAGCCTGGATAGGTAGATATTACCTTACTCTTATACAAATACATTTGGTTCAAAGTAGGGTAGAGGTTGACAGCATAGGAATTGTCTAATTGGATGAGAACCAAGGTCCATCAGTGCTGATTCAAGGCCTTCAAAGGAAAGTGAAACAAAACTATAACGGAAAATTATGCTAACATGAAAGTTTGTGCGCCTACCACTGATCAGCATTTGGCTTGATCCTTTACAACACTGTAATTACTGAAAGGAAAAGAAAAGGAATCCAAGACTCAATTCATCTGCTACAGACATCCTTCTGTGGCCCTTGGGAACTTATATAAGGGAAGTTTCACCAAAGACCTTGGGTCTAGCCAACATAAGGTGCCAGACTCCAGGAGTGGAATTCACATACCTCGGGTAGGTGCCTTAACTCCCTATGCAAGGAGCAGGGTGCCTCCAACTGGTATTCTGTAACTAGGCAGTGCACCAAACACAAGGATGCCTAAAACAGCCAATAAGAGCTGTCACGGAGTGGCGTATGTCTAGAATTACACTTCTATCCCAGCTAAAGGTGCAGTCATGCATTTCCTGAAGTTTTGAGCTAGGCACCTGTCAGAACTAAATGGTTAACAAGTGCCTCGGCACAGCTGCATTCCAGCACGATGTGAGTACCCGGTGCAGGGATTTCCCCTGCGGCGGGAAAGAGTCCTTGGTGCAAAATCAGCTTCCGCCAAAAGCTTGCAGCTGCACCATTGAGTGCATACTTTCGATTGGGCTGATGTAAATTATGCACACGTGGCGGCCAGCAATTGGCTCACTGGCTGTACAAAAGGCTTAGAAAGTACCCCCCCAAGTTGGAGGAGAGCCCGGATGCAGGGAGGAGAACTCTACGTGCGCATAGGGAGAGATCCTCACATGCATCCCGGAGCCACATTGGAGGCCTGATCAACCACCAACGGCTCCCCATCGATGAATTCCCGACGTACCCCGTACCCTACTGTGCCACACAGAGCTTTCTATTTTCTGTTTGCAACTCTTCTAAGCACGTCTACACTGCATACTTCAACGTGAGTCCCTATATCGTAGCTTGTAAGTAAAGTTTTTTCCTTTGCAACCACTACATGTGCTGTGCCTAATTCCACTCCATTGGTAGCCCCATTCCGGCCCATTTCTCGGGCCCCATAGCACCTATGTGAGACCTGGATTCATAGCTAGAAACAGCCACCTGATTGGGGTACAGAAATGACCATTTGAGTACTGGTGACTTGTTGTATCTTTTAAGATACAGTGGGTGCATCTACAAGTGAAATTAATGCTACATGATAAACTCTGGACCAATTTGTGCTGGAATACACTGCTCCCAGGTGCAGCATTTACATGTGCACCCAGGATAGCAGCACTTTGAGCCAGGCCAAAGCAGCCCTGGGTTTGCAGCAGGCTCAGGGGCTCCAGATGGCAGCATAGGGCAGCAGAGGGGCTAGCTGGGGTACGAGAGTGCTGAACCTGCAAAGCCATGTAGCTAGGTAAGAGGCAAGAGTCTGGCCCCTTGGTGCCTGGGCTGACTGGGTGCAATTTACACCCATGGTCACTGGCAACACTTGCATTTAAATGCACTTAATTACTTCACTGTAGGATAGTATTGTCCCCAACTTTTATGGTAGAGTTAGTTTACTGAACCCTAATATACCCTAATACTGGCACACTTGTAGATTTTGGCTTTTTACTGCAGAGCTAATTAGCTTGCTCCCAGTAGGTGCATTGGCACAAGACATCTACTGTCTAGTTGACTAATTAACTGCACAGTAAATGTCTCAGCATCTACACATGCACCCCTATTAGGGTATACGAAACTAATAAACTCTACAGCAGGGTAGTACTTGTAAATGGGGAGTTTTTTTCGTGCACAGCAGCGCATGTGAATATGCCGTCCCACCTGGGGCAAAGGGTACTTCTGCATGGGGGCTGCCTGCCAGCTAGCCCCATACTGAAGCACCCTCATGCCTCAACCAACCCCTTTGTAGCACGTGGAGCCTGGTTGGAGTAGCCCTGGGCTGGCAAGCTGACCCCCGTGATCCCTGCCAGCTCAGGCTGCTTCAAACGGGCGCCACACAGATAAACTACACAGCAATAATTGTACATATAGAAGCTCCCAGTGAGCAGCATTGATCACCTCTTGTAGACTAGCTTAGCAGTAATAATACCCATCCAGGGAGTAGGAGAACCAGGTTAAATTCCCTCCTTAGCCTAATAGAGTTTAAACTCACTTTTTTTTTTTACATCCAGGAGTAGTGCCCTAACCAACAGATAAGATTGAACTGAGGTATTTTTTATCCTTGCTGCTGAAGTTGGGCCACTGTGCAAAAAGGAGTGAAGACTTCAGCAGGACAGCAAGTCGGAGGAGTCTGACTGTGACCAGTGACTAGGGCATTCCTCTGAGAGGGAGGAAGGGAGACCTGGGTCCTGCTCCAGGGACTCCTTGTGACATTTTGATTTAAATAGTGATTGGACATGATGAATAAACAGGTTCAGGGGCTTTCCCCAATAATTACATAAAGATTTTCATAACATTTTAGCTAAAGTATTACATTAAAAAAGTAAAGATTAAACCAATGTCAAGCCAAGTGTAGGTACCAGGAAACTTTTTTTAAAACTTTTCTTACAGATGCTGTTTTTCATTTGGTTCTCCTCCAAATCTGCTCTCAAATGTTGGGAAGGCGTGTGGAGTTATAGTACCTCTTAGGCAGGAGGTACAACTTTGTGCTCCATAGGATCATTAGGAAAAAGGTTTAGGTCTAGGATCCCCAGGGTGCTTTTCTCTAAAATGCTCCTGCTTCTACATGCAGGGCCAGCTATATGAAGTCTGCATCATTGCAATTCATCAATTCCTCTTAGCAGAAGAATGAGGGGCTTACATCCCTTTGGTACTGGAGAATATTTCAGGGAAGGAAGCAGAAGAAGAGGCAGGCTCTCCCATAACCACAAAAGAACCAGGTGGTTGGGATGTGCATAGGATTGATTTGGGGGACTTATTTAAACTAGGAGCAACAGGTGCCAAGGTCAGATAAATGCAGCTGCTAGGAGAGGCTAAGGAAGTGTCAGCAGTTGGTGTGTGCTCTTCCTGGATGGAATGACTTGGCTTTTCATCCCATCCAGGAAGAGCACACACCAACTGCTGACACTTCCTTAGCCTGACGAAGGGCTTTGGAACCCTAAAGCTTGCTTAATAACTATTCTCCAACTATTTGGGTTGGTCTAATGAAAGATACCAGATTCACCCATGGAAGCTTGTCTGCCTATGTCCTTAGACCAACACAGCTACAACTGACACCTCTGCTAAGAGATGTATTTATATCAATAATTCAAAAGCTACATGAGAGATGCATTATTGTAGGGGTGGAATAAAATCACAATCAGCATGTCAAATGAAGGGATTGCAACCACTGTACCAAATCACAAGACGGAGATGAGGGGATGGAAAGGGAATTTAACATGCATCATGCTGATCAACTGTTACTGCTTTGAGCATCCACTTTATCCTACGGTACATGGAATTTACTTTAGTGATTTAGCAGGTTTTTTTTCATTCAGGATGAAACCCTAGTCACTTAGTGTGTGATACAGCAGATACCAAAGCAGGTATCATGGATTGTAAATCCCCATGCCCTGCTTTTAAATTAATATAATCATTTCATCTGTCTACATCTTAGAACAGCTGAATACAAATATGCTGTGTGGAGAAAGTGAATTTATATATATATATA
>JAGPOW010003642.1:937373-976080 GCA_030014935.1 Caiman crocodilus | reverse complement strand
CCGATCTTATGTATGTGTGTGTATAAATGAAGGAAGCTTTTACATCATAGATATGAGGAAATAATACAAGTCAATGAGATATTCTCCACTACTTGATACACGCAAATTCCATAGAATCTAATCTGATACAAGTCCTGAACCGAGATTCTGTAGTTGTAAACCCCAAGATAATGCACTTGTACAATCTGAAGCAGTAACTTCCAGATCAGGGAAAAGGTAGTGAATGTACAATGCCAACAGAAAGAGAAGTGGCATCTTGGTGTACTTTCAAAAAATGTTTTTGGGATCTCACTAGAAACAGAAATGGTCCAGAATTTTCTTCCCCTAACTACTATGACTTTATTTCACCGTGCTAGCCAAATATACATTGCATGCATTTCACCTACATTAAATAGAAAGAAAATAAAATGGGACTGCGACTGTGATCCCTGAGGTGGAAATAACATGGTTGTGATGGGCCCTGATGTAGCAAATGGTATAATTTTCAGATTTTTTAAATTGTGATTTTTTTGTTACTCAATTAAAAAAAAATTGTCAATGAGTTTGAGTCTGGTCACATGCTGTAGCTGAACAAGCTGCCAGATAGTCATAGAATTTAATTCAGAGATTCACTGAATTTAAGGCTAGAATTTGCCATTAGGTTATCTAATCTAATTTCCTGCGTATGATAGGTGGTTAACGTTCACCTAGTTATCCATGTACTGAGCTGAGTAAATTTAGTCTTTAACTATATTGAAGCATGTGTTAGCTAAACATTATCTTCCAAGACATACATTTTTTAATTAAAAAAATAAAGCTATGAAGAACATATCACTATCTTTGGTAGCTTGTTTCAATGATTAATCATGCATATTTTTAATTTCTCTTTTTTCCCAATTTCTAATCTGAACTCTTCCAGTTTAAGCCTTTGGCCATGGGTTCTGTCTTTCTCCACAGGAAGAAAGAGCCACTAGCACCCCCTGTTTGCTCTCCCTCGGTGAAATCAAGTCACCTGTCATTCTTCTTTTTGGTAAATGATACCAGGGGTCGACAATCTACTGCCCACAAGTTGTATCCAGGCTGTGAAGAGACTGTACGTGGCTGGGTCTTGAGGTGATTTGAGTCTAATCCTTGAGCCATAGATCCACCTACAGAGATTGCAAGTCTTTCTGTAGGAGACAGTGGGCCATAAACTAGGATGGCTCTCCTTTTCCTTTCTCTGTTTTATCTTCTGTGCCTTGAGGGCAAGATGCTTTACCTCAAAATGGATTGCCATTTCGTTGAGGTTGTGGCACCACTGGAGTCGGTCAGCAGCCAGCTTCTTCCAACTCTTGATGTTGGCATCTATTTTCTTGAGGTATGCCTTCAGTGTGCCCTGGAACGTTTCCTCTGGCACCACAAGATCTCAAGCCATCACCAGCTGGGAGTAGAGCACTTGTTTTGGGAATCAAGGTCCGGCATTTGCACACAGTATCAAGTCAAATGAAGTTGATGCTTGAGGATTGTCACTCCAATGCTGGTAACATTGGCTTTGGGAAGGATGCTACCATTTGTGTCGCAATCTTCTCATTTGATGTGGAGGATTTTCCAGAGGCATCATTCGTGATACTTCTCCTGGCTCTTGAGATGGTGATGGCAGGTCACTCACATTTCACATCTGTAGACAAGAGAGGGGATTATGACTGCAGTGTAAACCTGGATTTTAGTGTCTTTCTGGAGATCGTGATGAATAAAGACACTCCAAAGTGATTTCCCAAAGGAGGCACTTGCTCACTGGAGCTCCTCATCAGTGTTCTGGATCTCCAGACCTGGATCCTGTGCTGGATCTCCTCATCAATGTTCAGTCTCTGAGAGAGGTGGTTACTGAGATAGGGGAAGTGCTCAATCTCAAGGGTCTTTCCTTAATAGGAATTTGGGGTCACAGTCATGGCCTGGAGTGGGCTTATAGAGCACTTTAGTCTTCTCAATATTGAGAGGGAGGCCCAAAGTCCTGTACGCTTCTTCAAAAAGATCCATCACAGTCTAGAGGTTTTCTTCAGTATGCACAAGGATGGCATAATCATTGGTGTATTGAAGGCCAAAGATGGTTATTTGGAGTATTTTGGTCTTCAAGTGAAAACATCCCAGATTGACGATCCGCCATCCATTCAGTGTTCTGTGTCAATTCTAGATGGAAGATGAGAACCAAGATGATTATAAAAAACAGGGAACACAGGTGGAGCAATGACACATCCCTGCTTGATCCCAGTTTGAATGATAAATAGATCGGTCTCTGATCTGCTACATAGGATGGTCACAGTCATCTGGTTGTGAAGAAGCCTCAAGACCTTGATGTACTTCTCAGGACATCCAAATCTGGTGAGAATTTTCCACAAGGGTTCACAACTGATCGACTCAAAGGCCTTAGTGAGATCAGTGAAGTCCATATACAGCTCCTGATGTTATTCCCAACACTTGCCTTGGGCTTGGCAGGCAGTTACCCCACGAGATGGTCTGAAGCCACCCTAGGATTCTGTCAAGACTTCCTCAGGAAGAAGTAGAAGACAGCTGAGGAGGATACGGACAAAGATTTTCTCTGCTGTGGAAAGGAGGGCAATACCTCAATAGTTCTCATGCACAGTCTCCTTTCTTGGAGATAGTTATGATGCTGGCATTCCTTAGGTCTCCAGGAATTTCCTCACTGTTGCAAATTAAGAATTGTAGCAAAACCTCCAGGTTTTTCTTTTCTTTTCTTTTTTACTTAAAAATACATTCCTTCCTCTTCCCCAACCATTTCTGACTCTTCCTCTGCCCCCTATACCCCTTATAAGTAGTTATAGGTAGTCATAGGTAAGCGCTTGTATGCCATCGTTGTAACAAGCCCTTTTTTATAATGTAAATAGTGTTCTGTTATTTTTGTATTGATTTTTACTGTTTTATATTGTATTCCTATTATGTGTGTATTGATTTTTACTGTTTTATATTGATATTGTATGATTTAGGCCTAGTCCTATAAATTACCCAAAGTAATGTCAACCCTCCATCTTGTAATGTTAAGTTTCCATCTTGTAATGTCAAGTCTCTATTTTGTGTCCCCTGCCTGGGCATACCCTATTGTTACCCCTCCTATGTAAATTGGTTCCTGGGTGCTTGAGACATAATGGTAGCAAACCCAAAAATAGCTCCTGCTGTATGACCAGACCATTAACTGAATGACCAGACCATCACCTTGCAGTGACTCTCCCTGAAACCACAGACCTACTCCCAGGACCAGAGACAAAACCCAATATATGAAAGATAAAGACCCTACAAGAAACCAGAAACATGGAAACAAAGAACAGAATAGAAACCAGCAACTATACCTGGAACTGCATGACCTCATCTGAAAAGGACTGGCCCTTGCCTGGGCACATCCTTCCCATTGGAGTCACAGGTAGCCCATCCCTTTAAAAGGGGTGGTTGAGCGGGACCTCCTTGGGATGCCCTCTCCATCTGGACCAGCACTATGACACACCACCTATCCACTCAGAGGCCATGCCAGTGACCCCCTCTGGTCAACACCTCACTGGAGAAGATTTTGACTGCCATTGAGGATCAATTCGCAGCCTGGATAGGTAGCTATCACCCATTTTCTTTCCCCAAGCAAGGGATCTGAGCTCTGTCTCTGAACACCTTGACCTCAATCCTTTCATTAAGCCTTTCCTCTCCTACCACTGTGTAAGTGTGTGGGAGAGTTTGTGTGTGTGGGAACCAATAACTTTGTGGGCTGTATAGTGCGTTGCCTGTTTAATAAACTGTTATTTTGGAACCCTGAATTGGGTTTTGTCTTACTCATCTCCTGGTCCTGCTCCAATTTCTGCTCTCTGCCTCTCTGAACTTCCTCTTATCTCTCTCTCGCTCTCTCTCCCTGGCTCTCTGATCTTTTAACTCCCACCATCTCCCAGCTCCCCCTGGTTCTGCCCTTTGCCTCCCAGCACTCTGCAACCTCAGTCTGCCTCCTGGCTTCAGCCTCGGTTCTACTTTCTGCCTCCCGGCTCTAACCCTCACTGTCTCCCGGCTTCTCTCTCTGTTCTCTGCAACCTTCTGGCTTCTTGGTCTCTGCCTCCTGGTTCCAAACCTCACCACCTCTCAGCTTCTCTCTCTGCCCCCTGCAGCCTCCAGCTTCTCCATGTCCCAGCTTGCTATCTCCCAGCCTCCTCCTTCTCTGACTTTTACCTCCCAGCTCTTGGCTTTTTTCTCCACCACCCCTCACCTCACTTCTCTCCTGCTCCTCCCAGCTTCTTTGACTAGCTCAGCTCTCTCTGCTGCCCCAACTTGATCCCTTGGCTCCACTCCCTCACCTCCTTTGTCTCCTGGAGTTTCCTTCACCCCAAGTGACCCCAGGACACCAATTGACCCTAAATAACCCCAGCACCAAGTGATCCTGAGTATCCCCAGGACCAAGTGATCCCAAGTAACTCCAGCACCAAGTAACCCCGGGGTCAAGTGACCCCAAGTGCCCCCTAGTGTTAACACACAGTCCCCACTGAAGTGTGTGTTTGTGTGTATGTGCATGTGTGTGTGGACCCATAGTGTCATATGTGTAGCTTGTGTGTGTATAATTTGGTGTCACATCTTCCTGCATAACAGCATGATGTTGAGATCCTGAGCGTTGATTTGACGTGTCAAGTCAACATTTAATTTTGTATTAAATTTGTATTTAAATTTTTAGTCTCAGTGCCAGTTCCTCACTACCAGCTTTGTAAATTATAGCAAGTATGCCATCTGATGCAGTAGCCTTGTTATTCTTGGTTTCCTTGATGGAACACCAGACTTCTTCTAGGATAGGAGGCTTAGCGAGGCATCTCCTTTCAAGGAGTTGGGGGATGGACTTGATGGTGGTATCTGCCACAGTTGACTCATGGTTCAGGAGTGCCTTCAAGGAATGTTGAGCTATCCTATGATCACAGGAAAGTAGGACTGTAGGAAGTTGGCTTTCAATGTCTGGAAAAAAGTTGTGCATGTCATGCTTGTCAGCATAGAGTTGGATCTCCTTGGCTTTATCTTGCCACCACTGATTTTTGATTTCCTGGATCATCCTTTGAGCTTCAGCTTTGAGGAGTTGATACACCTACTGATGAGATTAGGTGTCATCTTGACAATGAGAATGATCCCTTCTCTTCTGGTCAAAGAGGGCTTTGATCTAAGTATCACTCTTATTGGACCAAGCTGGGTGTTGACAGGTGGTATATCCAATGGATTCATCATAGGTCATATGGATGACAGCTTTAAACCCCTCTCAGAGTTCCTTCATGGTGCTTTCATTTGTGGACAGGGCAGAGAATTTCCATGAAGGCACTTCAAGTTGGATGTTCATAATAATCTGACAAAATGGTGATCTGTCCAGCAGCCATCAGTTCCTCACATGGTTCACATGATATGGACATCCATTCAATCACAGGCTCTAACAGTACTAGAGGCAACCAGATGCCAGTGCTTGAGCAAGGATGTCTCCATGTGTTCTTGTATCTTGCATTTGTCACTATCTGAAGATGGTGCTTATGATGATAAGATCATGCTCCACACATTTGCTCAGGAGGAGGTTACTGTTGGAGTTATCTTTCTTTACTCCTTCCTTCCTAATGATGCCACTTCAGAGTTCCAGGTCATGTTCAACTCTGGCACTGAGGAGACTGACCTTGTCCTCCTTGCGAGGATTAGACAAAATATTCTCAAGGCTGGAGTATAACTGTTCTTTAATATAATCAAAATAGTGAAGTGCGCTGCACTTTAAGAGAGATGTGGTTAGCATTGAGAGGGTCCATAGGAGGGCCACTTGCATGGTCAAGGGGCTGCGGGTTCAGGCCCTACATGGAGAGGCTAAAGGGCCTGAATCTATTCAGCCTCTCCAAGACAAGGCTGAGAGGGGATCTGATGGCTGTTTACAAACTCACCAGGGGATGCCAGCGAAAATCGGGTGAGACTCTGTTCCCCCTGGACACCACCAGGGGCTACTAGGAATAACAGCCACAAATTGTTAGAGAGAAGGTTCAGGCAGGACATCAGGAGACATTACTTCACAGTTAGGGCTGCCAGGCTCTGGAATGGGCTCCCAAGGGAGGCAGTGCTTTCTTGCCTTGGAGGTCTTCAAGAGGATGCTGGATTGATATTTGGCTGGGATGTTATGACCCCAACACTCCTTCATGCCCGGGGCAGGGGGTTGGACTTGATGATCTGTTTAGGTCCCTTCTGACCCTAAGCACTATGATACTGTGATCATCAGCATCAGGCATTGGGTCATTGGAGTGCTGGTTGTTGCTGAGCTTAAGACAAATGGTTTTTAATGTCCACAGAGAACTTCATAAATTGACTGAAGAGGGGATTTGTGATGGCAAAGCTGATGCCATGAACCTGTCTGTCCAGATCTGGTTTCATCTTCCACAAGAAGGTGTAGCCTCCACCCCCTTCCCTCAGCTGACTCTCATCCAGTCATCTTGTCTCAACTGCAGTGTTGATGGTGTGTCTTACTATTTCCCTGGAGAAAATGGTAGTTTTTCTTTCTGGGCATTCATTATTTTGGTTATCCATTAACATGTGATTATTCCACGTTGCAAAAATTGTTGTCTTATGATATTTTTGATTGTGGGAATCAGTTATCCAAGCCAGAGCAGATGAAACAGCTTAGGCTTAAGTTTAGGGCAACTTTTCTATTTTAGGGCCCCTTCCCTTATTCTTTGTAGCATTTCACAGTCTTCATCATTATGTATTACTCTGGCAACTTTTGGGCGATCTGTTAATTTTACCAGCAGTGACTTAGTATTTACTTCCAGAAATGGTCTAGGCTCTGCCCCTAATGCTGCTTGTGTATTTGCATGCATTGTTGGATTAAATGAATGTACAGGTGACAACAGGGACCAGAACCCTGGACTCCCTTCAGAGCTGTGCCTACCTCACTGGTTATGTAGATGGGCTCCCTTTAGTTTGCTTCTCTGAGGCATGAATTGAACCATTGTCTCATCAAGGTGCCAAGAAATATTATGGATCTGATGATCTTTCAGTGGAGCTGCAAAAGTGATGTCCTAATGTTTGTGCTCAGTAAAGAGCTCCAGGCACCAGAAAGATGGGAATTGGTGCTTCCTGTGTGATTACGCCTTCCTTCTTAAGTGCTGGCCAACCAAGGAAGAAAATGTTACTCATGTTTCCTGTTTTCACTTCGAACTTGATTACATGGTTACTATATTTATTGTACTGGAAGGACACCTGAAATAAAGTTCTCCTCTGGTTTATCACCACATGATTTAAATTTGCTGCACTGGACTGGAACTCAGAAACTACACAGCTAGTTTAATACACCTGATGGCAAAAGCCAGAGGAGCCTCATTTCACACACCTTTTTTAGACTTTTCTGAACCTTTGAAAAGTACAGGAAGAAAGTGTTTCCTCAACACTCATTCTCTGCGGCTGCTTGTACATGCCATGGGGGGTTTATTTGGTTTAGTTCTCCCTAAATTGAAATGGTGGGTGTCTAAAAACACCACTTCAATTTAGGGAGAATTAAACTGAACTAAACCCTATTGGTGTGTACACAAGGGTGGGGGCCCAAGCGTGCAAACAGCAATGCCATAAAAGCAGAATATGCTACCAAATGTGCAAACAGCAACGCCGTTAAAGCAGTGCAAAAAGGCATTTAAACCACTTTAAAGGCCAATTTTGTGGCGTGTACAAAGGCCTTGAATGTTCAGAAGACAGGAGTCCCCGGTGTCCACTTGCAAATAGGACTCAAGATGGAGGAGGCATTAGTACTTGAGAAGATTGTCTATTGCAAAACACTATCAACATATAAGTCTTCCTGTGTCTTAAAATGACCTCAACATGGACAGATTTCACTGTCCTATTTCCTGGTATCATTACTTCAGTCAGTATTTTCCTTCTGATCCTCTTCAGTGAATTTAATTCCTGGGCTTGTCTTGAAGATTCTGCTTTCATCAGACCAGTTGTGAAAAGATCCCCAAAGTAAGCACTGTAGCATAAACTTCATCATTTTATACTGATGGCTTCTAGTTACATAGTGATTAAAGGCAAATAAAACTTTTGAGAACCAAATGATCTCTGTTTAAATGTTCCTGGTTCTATATATCCTTCAAAACAAAGACCCCTGGGTGGTGTCACTGAATGTGAAACACATTAGTTTTCTCTGTTGCCTCCTTTCCCTTGCTTTCTGACTCCTGCTCCCTGCGATCCTTTAGTTGCAGAGTCATAAGCCTTCTGTAGAATCTCTGTTAAAACACTGCATTAATGTCACGGCAGGTTGAGGTCCACTATTACTGCTTCCTTGGGCCATGGGGAATAGCTTCCAGGATAGAGAGCTACCAGTCCACAGGCACTGTGAGGATGAAACAAGAAGGGGTGAGGAGGTTACAGGTAGAAGAATTGGTGGATTGTGCTGAACATTATAGGTATGAACTTCAGGGATATTTTTAGTGGAGAACAGTATGCAATTCCTATCCAGGATCAGTTCATATATTTAATGATCTGGGCCCATGGCACATAAAAGATCACTTACAGCTCTGAAGTAATGACCATGGTTGACAGCTCGACTCCTTTTGCCCATTAAAATATCTACAGTGAAAGGAAAGCACATCTATGAAGGACAAAGCTGGTTTAAACCTGCAAATCAGGATCAGTGAGCCATCAAAGACTGACATTTTCTACTCCTGGTACAAGGTGTAGTGATAAAAGTTATATTCTGGAGACACTCCCTAATTTAGAAGAGCTGGGATTTGGGAGATTATGTCCTAATTAGGGAGCTGCTGTTAGTTAGTTAAAGGAGCACAGAGGCTTGCTTACTGGTCCACAATAAAACTTGTTGTTTAGTTCTTTTCATACATACCTGACTGTCTTCCTTGAATGCAACGATGACTACACAAGGCATTCCTATTTGTTTTTGCCTGCACGAGGGAAGAAACATAAAATGGCATATGGAAATCAAAGATGAAATCCATGATGGGATCTCTACACCAAAACTATGGTGTGGAGTTTGGGGAACTTGTTCTTGACAGTCCTGTCTTATTAGGCACTGTCCCTATGCATTTTATCAAGGGTAGAGCTATTTGAATCAGCAAGCAAGAAATCTTTACTTAAATGAACTGATTTAAACTGGCTTTGCATTTGTGCTTTTTATTTATTGTACTAAGGAAGGTTTACTTAACAAGTGATCTAGCTTGAAGACGGGACTTGATAAGACTAGGATGTCCTTATGTAGTGTGCAATTTCAGGGAACTGGGCCCAGTGAGCGAGGGTGTCACTTTTCATCTTGTGTCTTTTGTTCCTACGCTCATTCTCATTGGCTGGTGTAATTTGGTACTCTTGTTGCCAGGTGCGCAGATTACTCTGTAACTGTACATATACTCTAGCGCTATACATATTTAATTAAGCAGGAATATAGCTAAGTCTATACTTATATGATTTGAATGGCTTTTATTATGTTAGAAAAGATGAATGCCCCAGTTCTGGTATATCGGAAGATGGCTAACTTTTCACTTGTGATTTATATCATGTGGTATTTGGAGGGGAAATTTAATTCAATTAAAATGCAAAAAAGTTACCTATAGTATGCAAGGTATATACAAAAATCCCTCAACAGTTTATCAAAATAAGTTTTTCATTGAAAATTATCTAATTTAATAAGCATAGAAAATATAGCACTAGTTAGGAACCTGAACTGATTGTTTCTGATCACTTTGGCTTTCAAGTTTTAGCATTAATACTAAATCTCATCCTCTCTCAGCCATTTTTTATTCAGAGACATGAAAAGAAAAACATGATGCCCTGATTTTTAACTTTCTTTAATTTGTTTTTCTACTTCGAATGAACTGGTCATTGAACCAAGATAGCATAATACCTAAAAGAAGAAAAAAATATGTTTACACCTATAAAGGAGACGACTTGTCAAAAGCTGGTTTAACATTTTATCATAATCTGGGGCCAGGTGCTTATCCAGTAACTTAGAATCGTAGAAACATGGGGCATTTGTACACATATTGTACATGTCTGCTCCGACATGCCAGCAATCAAGCACATTGGTGCAGACTCGATCGATCGAGCACGTGAACTGGCACGGCTGGCGATGCACCGCCTGCATTTGTACAATGCGTGTCAGTGCTAAGAAAATGATGACTGAGCACTTTGAAACAAGAACACCTTCGATGTGTTTTAGCTCAAAAGTGCACCGGGCATGAAATGGTGAATGGAGAAATGGTGGCATTTTCTCAGTGCTGATGCACATTTCACCACTTATACAAATGTATGTGATGCACTGCCTGGCACTTTTAAAAAGCGCCCGGTGCTAAGCCCCATGCCTGAGTGTGTGTCCATAGAAAATGAGGGCTGGAAAAGGACCTCAGGCAGACACATCTAGTCCAACCCCCTGCTCAAAGCAGGACCAGCCCCAACTAGATCATCTCAGCCAAAGATTTATCTAGATGGGCCTTGAAAGCCTCCAAGGAGGAGCTTCCACCATCTCTCTGGGTAACCTGTTGCAGGGCTTCACCACCCTCCTAGTGAGAAAGCTCTTCCTAATATCTAACCTAAACTCCCCTTACTGCAACCTGAGACCATTGCTCCTTGTTCTTTCAGCTGCCACCACTGAGAACAGTCTAGCTCCATCCTCCTCGGACACCCCCTTCAGGTGGTTGAAGGCTGCTATAAAATCCCCCCTCAGTCTTCTCTTCTCTAGATTAAATAAGTCCAGTTCCCTCAACCTCTCCTCAGAAGTCATGCCCCCCAGCCCCTCCACCATTTATGTTGCCCTCCACTGGACTCTCTCCAATTTGTCCACATCCTTTCTGTAGTAGGGGGACTAAAACTGGACACAGGACTCCAGATGTGGCCTCACCAGTGCTGAACAGAGGGGAATAATCACTTCTTTTGAGCTGCTGGTAGCACATCTACCAATGCAGCCCAGGAAGCCATTAGCCTTCTTGGCAACAAGAGCACATTGCTGGCTTATATTGTACTTATTTTCCACTGTAACCCCCAAGTCCTTTTCTGCAGAGCTGCTGCCCATCCAGTCAGCCCCAGCCTGTAGCAGGGCATGGGATTGCTCCATCTTATATGCAGGACTTGGCAATAATTGAACCTCATGAGATTTATTTTGTCCCAATCCTCCAGTCTATCTAGGTCACGCTGATCTTAGATCATGTTAGTTGTTTGAGTATTTCCATAACATGACGACAAATATGGTTGTCAAGTTATTTTAATAGATCATAGAATAATAAATGTAAACATTAATTTTATTCATGTTCGCACAGGTTGTCATCATTTCAAAATCATTTTAAATAGGTTTATTTTTAATAATAAGATATATTTCTGGAGCCTGTAACCTTAACAAACTGTCAACGAAAGTGAAAATCCATATTTGTGATTTATTTCATCCGCTCTTTTATTTTATATGGCTTGGAAACATGGATGACTTATGGCAAGCATATCAAAAGATTAAACTGCTTTCATATCAGATGCCTGCATAAAATTCTTTGAATAAGATGGCAAGACAGGGTGACAAACATGGAAGCGTTAAATCATCTCTAGAGACTATATGTCTTGGTAGTTCTTCCCCCAGTAAGAAGATAGATGTCTACAAAATGCTAGCACTGTAGCATTTCCTTCTGAGATGATGGCGAATGGGGGTTATACTAAGGCAAAACAGTAGCTTAAGGAATAAGCGCAGGTGAAGTAACTCTGAAAGATCATGTAAATAAGCTCCCAACAGTTGTCTCCGTAATATGGGAAGAACATATTGCCTCTTTTTTAGAGGCCATTTGATTTTGGATGGTTGATGAATGGGGAGTTCCTTAGTGTAGGAAACAAAAGTATGAATGAAGCCAAGTGTGTCCTTAGCATTTTGCTTTCATGCTGGTCTCTCTGCCTCCTGCCTTGCTGCCCTTTACTTCCTGCACACCTTTGCAGTGCAGTAACACCAGCACTACCCTGTTTCAGTCTGTTCTCAAGGCCCACTTCTGCACAACCTGTTAGCACATATCTGCCAACGACTAGAGACTCGCATTTAACACGGTGTTGAGCACCGTGTTCAAGGAAATAAAGCCCTCAGGTGAAGGCCATCCTTACAACTCTGTTGTGGGATGATCAGCTCTGTTATTATCACTAAACACAATATTTGGATCCTACACAACACCTAAGGAAATATTTGAGACATAAAGGTAGGTCGTGAGAACTTCTCCTACCCATTAATACCCCAGGATGGTCCTGTCCAGATGTGCAGGGGTGTGTGTTTGCAGTGGCAAAAAAAGCAGTGGCATAAATCTGTGCCACTACTTTTTGCTGCAATGCACATCCTGCCTGTGTGCTTTGTTGATGGACTAATTGTCCTCCTTTGGGCAAACTGCCCTTGCCCAGCTGCTCTCAGTTCCCAGCATGCTGGTGAAGCCAGGGCACAACTGAAAGAGCGCAGGCGCTCTTACTGACAGCCAGAGCATCTCCTTGGAGGACCAAGTCTCTGCATTTGCCAGCACACACTCCTGTTTTTTCACCCTGTTTTTTCTTATTGCTTTTTTTTTTTGCTACTGGGATTTTCTGGTGGCAAATTTTGGCCCTGCTCTGCAAATTTGCAGCACCGGGCATATTTGAATGTGCCCCATGTGTGGTTTGTGGCACCACAAAGAGGTGGTTTGTAGCACCACATGCACCTGCTTGCTTGGATGCAGCCTCTGAGGCCCATCACAAGGATCTGCATTCATTGTGCTTGGATAATCATTTGCCCAGTTGTCTGTGTCCACGGCCATCTTCCACTTTCCTCAAATGCCCATTTCATATTTATGAATGAGTCAGTCCTAGCACTATGCTGGCACTATGCTAGCACTAGCAGTAGCACTATGCTAGCTGCAGACTAGCCCAAAGCTTCGTGGACATAGTTTCATAGATCTTAAATGCTGAGGCTGCGGGTAAGAGAAGAGCAGTGGAAACAACCCTGTTTAGATCCAGTTCACTCTCCCTTTCCACATGTACTCTCTGCCACTATGTGACACAGGATACTGGGCAAGATGGACCTAGGGTCTGACACAGTGAATGGCAGTTTTTATGTTCTTATGTATTCTTACTTTGCCTCCTACTTGTCCTATCTACACATGCCCACGCCTCTCAGGTGAAAACAGTGGGCAGTTTTGCTTTACCTAGAGCTTTCTTCTGCAGGTAAATATCATCAGAAGTGAATGGGCTTGGTTTCTTTGTGCCGAAAGCACTGTACAAATTTTCTCTGCCAGAGGGCCAGGATAATGCAGTATTTCAATAAAGACACCAACTAAAGTGAATAGCAACTGAGCTGTGTCCATCAGGCTGTGCTTGCTTCTGACTGGCTAAGTGAATTTCTCATTATTTCACTGTTGTTCATTCATTTTAATATAATGGGAATCAAAAACCTGAAAAAGTAGGGCCTGACAGGATAATAGACTCATGATACTTTGGAAATAAAAGTCTGCCTCCATCTTGACATTCATTTTCTATAAACCACTTGACTTTTTGTTGGCATTTTTATTGTTGCAGAAGACCATTATTCTGTCACAGCATTCAACTGAATTGACTTTATCTCTTAAGGAAATTCTCTTATTGAATTTACAGTTGTATGGGCATTTCCAGAACTGCACTACTACAGATGTGAAGCCACATACAATTTAGCCTGAGAGCAGAGGAGCAGCAGTAGTCTTCCCATAACATTTCACTGGCCTCAGGTTTATGAATAAAGGCAAATACCTATTTTATTATGTCTTGCAGCAGTCAGAGGATGCATTCGTTGGCTCAATAGTTTAGCCCTACTGCTGTTGTATCATTCAACGTGCTAGTAATTATCACTCTGTGTGCGCCCAGTAATGGAGCGTAAAAGGATGTGATAAAAAACAAGAGTAAATTTAAATTACCTTACTACTGCTTCAAGAGAAACAATCTGGTGTTAGCCAGAGAGACAACAGCAGAATTGAAATCCAGGCAAATCTTTAAACTAACCGGATCAGACAATCATAGAAAATTAGGGTTCAAAGAAACCTTAGGAGATCATCTAGTCCAACCCCCTGCTCAGAGCAGGACCAGGCCCAACTACATCAGCCCAGCCACGGCTTTGTCTAGCTCAGTCTTAAAAACCTCCAGGAACAGAGATTGCACCACCTCTCTGGGTGACCTGTTCCAGTGCTTCACCACCCTCTCAGTGAGAGGGTTTTTTCTAAGATCCAACCTGAACTTCTCTTGCTGCAGCTTGACACAGTTGCTCCTTGTTCTGTCATTTGTCACCACTGAGAACACTTTGCCTCCATCCTCTTTCGAGCCCCTCTTCAGGAACTTGAAGGCTGCTATTAAATCCCCTCTCAGTCGACTCCTGTCTAGACTAAATAACCCCAGTTCTCTCAGCCTCTCCTCAGAAGTCATGTCCCACAGCCCCCCAGCCATTTTTGTTGCCCTCTGCTGGACTCCCTCCAATTTGTCCACATCATTTCTGTAGTGTGGGGCCCAAACCTGGATACAGAACACCAGTTGTGGCCTCACCAGTGCTGAATAGAGGGGAATAATCACTTCCCTGGACCTCCTAGAAACACTCCTATGGATGCAGCCAAGGATACCATTAGTCTTCTTGGCAACTGCACTCACCAGCAGTCGCAGTGGTGATGGAGGTCACTCAGGGCATCGTGGCAAAGACCCTGACTTCCTGGCATCTACGCTGCCACCGCCACGTCACTCAGGTGCAGCCTGGCTCAGTAGGGTGCCACTCAGTGCTGGGTGCCGTCTGACAGCTCTGGGCCACTCAAGGTGTTCCCCAAGCCTGGCACCACTCAGCCCAAGTGACCCCAAGCCACCACGTAACGTGCTGCCAGCCGGGCTGCACCCCTGGAGATATAACAGTGGGAACTTGGGTGCCAGACAGGGCAGCAACTGGGGGCTGGGACTGGCTGAGGGAATGATGGGAGATGATCGGGGGTTGGGGCTGTGCAGGAGGCAGGAGGTTGCTCCTGCAGGGGGGCATGTGGTCCCTGTTGGGGGACTATAGCCCCTGCTGGGGTGCTGTAGATCCTGTTGTTCAACTGTAGCCCCTGTTGAGGGGCTGTGGACCCCGGTTGGGGGGCTGTAGCCCCTGCTGAGGGACTGTAGCCCAGTGGTGGTGCAACCCATGAGCTGTGCAGGAGGGCTGCACCCTGTGGGGGGCAGGGGACCCTCCTGACCAGCCCCCTCATATGCCCCTCACACCCACAACCCCCCCCACACACACACACGCACAATTCACCCACAAACCCCACAGGGGGTGGAAGCAGCTCTGATTTTTCTATGACAAAAAGTCAAAAACCAATACCAAACCATATAGATATTTAGTATTGATTTTATTATGATGATAGAGGTATTGGTGGGCTTCCAAATTGCTTTAAAATTGTAAATATATCAATAAAACATTGCCCAATTGATTTGGTCTCTCTCTCTCTCTCTCTCTCTCTCTCTCTCTCTCTATATATATATATATATATATATATATATATATATATGTCTAGTGGTCTTTTGTTTTACTTGTGGAAGAACATAGATTTTGGAGTATTTTAAAGAGTGACTTTAGGATTTTTTTATCAGGGATTTTGCATTTTGTTTAAACAGGGAGCACCAGAATTCCTGCTAGTGAGGCAAGTGGCAGGACCCAGGCAGAGGACCCTGCTCAGAGTTAGCACCCAGGATCCAGCTGGAGGTGGTTGACTTCTTGGCCACTTGGGGCCAGGATGGCACGCTTTGGGAATTCAAAGCAGGCCACCATGCTGAGAACACCTTCCAGGCAATAGCTTCCCAGATGGCTGGGTGGTGGCACACATGGCGGTAGTGTCACACAAAGGCCAACTCTGCAGCCAAAGCCCAGTGGCAGCTGGCCCAGAAGTGCAGATGCTTCTAATGGCCATGCAGTCCCCATCCAGGTCTGGCAGGCATGCAGCCTTAAGGCCACATGCTGTCACAGGTGGCAACAGGTCACAGCCAGGCAGCAGCCTCCTCTGGCAGACTGCTGCAGGGAACTCTTAGGGCTGCTTCAGCAGTCCAGCTGGCACAGGGAGTAGTGGTCCCCAGAAGCTTCCGAGAGTGAGTAGCCCTGAGCTACTTGCCAAAGCAGCTTTTTATACTGCTGGGGCCAGCACAGGGCAGGTTTTTATACTGCTGGCATCAGCACAGGTGTTGGCCCCTGCCTTTAGCTCCCTCTGGCTGCAGATCCAGGACGAGGTAGGCAGGGTTATTTTGTTCCAAGTGGCACAATTTGCTCCATACCAAAGTGCATGTCTAGCACATGCACTGGGGCAAAAAGCCCCGGCTCAAATTTGCACTGCTGCTATTTGAGCTGCAGCAAGCGCATGTGCTTGCATGTGTGGATGCACCCCTCTGAGTTTATCTGCAGCTCCAGAATGACCAGAAGCCATGAAGGGGAGGGAGAGAATTGAGCAGGGGCTGACTATCAAGAGCCAACCAAAGTTTAGGGAGGATCTCAGGCAAGGAAAACCAACAAGCTCAAGAAGACCCGGAATTCATATAGAGTGGGAGAGATGGGGAAAAGAAGGAAAAAGAGCTGATTTTCTTTAAGACTTTCAGTGTCACTATGCTGCTACTCTCCATCTCATGCAGTCTTGGCTATTGCCCAGGAGGCGGTTAGGCAGGTGGAGTTGGATGAGTCTGTTGCATTTGATGGCCCTAATGCTTAACCTATTATTTCCCTTCATGTCCTGTTTCCAGTAAACTCTCCATTGTGATATGCTGTTACTCTGGCAATTGAATTCAGTGTCCTCTGCATGCTGGAGTTTCCTCTTCTTGGCCATCTGGCCTTCTGAAGGGGGAGCAGCCCTTTGTATCTGCCATGAGAAGTTGTTTGGTGTGCAGTCGCCAGCTGCCAGGAAACCCCCTGGGCCTGACCCTTCTCAGGACTCGGGGAAAGATGCTCTACGTGTTGATGGTAAGTTGTTCTATGGCAAAAAAAAAAAGTAGTGGTTGAAGCCACACATTAGAGAAGGGGTCTGCTCATACCAGGTGATAAGCTTTCTGAGTGACAATCGTCCATCTATCTGAGCATTCATCACCCAAGGCCTTTTAGTAATCCTGATATGATCCTTGTGGTTGGGGGCCTTTTATTTTGTTACAATTCCTTCTCCCTTCCTTCTGTTTGTGGTTTCTTGGATACTGGCTTTGAGTACCCCATGTAATTAATCTCCTTCAGTATGATTGGATGTCTTCCATTTTCACGTCAGATTCCTTTCTTTGGCAAGCTTGAGAACATTATTCAGTCCCTGGTTGGTTATTTGATCATTTTCTGTTCAAATCAACAGTTATGTCAGTTCCAATCAAGTCCTCAAACTGTCGAGAAACTGTGGTGAACTCTTTACCTATTGAAGTGAATGGGATTTTTGACATTAATTTCAATGGAAACAGGATTTTAGCCCTGGTGTTTTTGGAAGGCTGAAAGATTTTGAACTTCCACAGAGTAAATGGAAAATTGAAGGAACAACTTAGTTTGCTTTCTCGGTTCATTCTGTCCTGCCTAAAGAAACATTAGCTTACATGAAACCCTGCAAAACACTCATTTTCCTCCTTAGCTTTTCTCTGACATTAAGGATTATGCATTAAAAAGAGCTCTAATAACTCACAGAAACTACAGCCAGTGGATGAGAACAAAGAAAGAATGACTTACCATCAAACTACCCATCTGCTTTTTGAAAAGCTTTGATATCACATTGAAGTGTATGGCATAAGTATCTATGGAGAGATACATAAATGTCAAAAAATGTTAGCTGCAAAATGATGCTGATTATTATCACCAAAAGTATAAACCTCGGTGATAAATGCTTTCATACATTAGGAATGAAAATAACTGTAACATATCATGTGCATTTGTCTAAAGAGTGGTAAGGAAGGGGTGAATGTGATGTCAAAACGATAGTGGTTGTGAAATTAGAGGGGGGAGATTCACTGCATGAAATAGGCATTCAAATCAAGGAACAGGCAATATGAAATGAGCCATTTTCCTCGTCCATAAAATAAGTTGAAAGTGACATTTATTAATAACAGGAAGCCAAGTACTTTTCTTAATTTATGATGAAGCTTTCTTAAATGCCTGGAGGTCCTACTTTCTGTTCCCAGGTGCATAATATTTCAGGGGTGAGGAGTATGAACAACTCACCCAGCGTGAAGCCCAAAAGTGGAAGTAAGGTAGGTGGGTTTTTTTAGGAAAGTAGCAAAACTGATCAAGATATTTCAGATGGAAAAAAAAACAAACCTCCGTTCAAAAATGTAGTTTTATTAAATCAGCTTGCAAGAAAACGCAATTGATGTTTGGACTCATCTTGACGTGTGCTCATTTCAGTGATGAAACCCAGGTTTTCTGAAAATTGTGCTGTCTTGAAGAGCTTACAGACAGTCCAAGCCTGCATATTCAGGACCTTCGCAGGGGGAAGTGTTTCTCTGCCAGTGGTTTATACAGGTTTGCCTTCTAGAAGAGTTTAGCATTTCTGCATCAATAATTGTGGTGCCAACACCTCTGCGGTCACTCTATTTGTCTCCTATTAAAAGAAAATAAATAGGAACACTGACAAAATTACATTAAAAAAATGTCCATTTCATGATCCATAATGCTCACAAATCCAGAAATGAATAAGTAAAACTTCTCAAACTTTAACTTTTAAACAACATTTAAGGTACAAGTAAAAAATGACTACCTGTCATCACAAACAACATAATGAAAATCCTGCTGTTCTATGCAGCAGTATTAAAAATGTCATAGTGTTGCACTCTTCATTCACAGACCTTTCTGAAATAGCCAAGAACAGCATAATATATGCATCTTTCACCTTCACGTACAGTAGTCAGGTAGGCAGGGAGCTATGATCCAAGTTTCTGCTTCATAACTGGAATTAACCCCATCCTTAGTTCACACAACTTGTTAAAGAAGCAGGATAATGGACTATATGTCCCTTGGGGACATAGGCCAACACTGTGAATGCAGACTAGGCATCTAAACTTCTGAGTGACTCACTTCTGAGATGCACAAAGCTCTTGGGCCAGAGAAATATCTTTTATTAGACCAACTAAATAGTAGCAAAAACTATTTAGTTGGTCTAATAAAAGCTATTGCCTCTGACTCAAGAGCTGTGTGTGTCTCTTTTTCTCAGACCAACAGGGCTACAAAATAGATCACTTCTGAGAGGCTCTTACTGGACTTCAGGCAACTGCTTTAATTTATCTGGGTCATTTTCCCTACCTCGGTGTCAGATATATTGTCTTGTTTGCATTTATCCAACACATAAAGCAGTTGAGATCTGATCTGGCTGAGGGAGCCTGTAATTAGTCCCAAGTAAAAACTGTATTTTCTATCCCATGGGAACTCTGGTATGCCAGCATATTTGCTTGTCTTGAACTAAGAGGAAAAGTGGAAATATAAAACTTTTTGGTGGCATTAATTTTCAACTTGGAAGTCTCATGTTGTTTCCATTTGGATCTCTTTGACCAAAATGAAATGTTTTGACTTTGTCAAATGGAAACATTTAATTTCCATTTGCAGAAGAAGGAACTAAACACTGCATTTCTATGTTCAGACAGGATTTTTTTTGAGACCCATTATGAGGATCTAGAGTGGCAATTGGGGGCAACAAAGTCTAATGCGGGTCTCTTCTTCAGAGCTACAATGTAGAACCGATAGCGTACGCCACCACAATACCTACGTAAGTAACAATAACAATATACTCAGGATAATATATTATAATGGGATTAATATTACACGTTTTTAGTGTAATCATTTTCTCTTGTTCATCTGTTTTCTAAGTTATTCTGTCTTCTTATTGTAAGATGCCCTGAGCCTTCGTTGTTGAAGGGCAGCATATAAACGGAATCAAATCACCCAATAAATAATAAAAGCAGTGGTAACCACTCTTCCGAGTACTTTTTTGCTGAACAGACATGCCAGCCATTTCTTCTCTGTTTGAGAAGCCTCTGTGGGCACCTCAAGATTAAACTCGATGAAGCCAGGCTTTGGGGTTGTTTATTGTGCCTCTGGTGCTTCTGGCTGGGTGTTTGAAGGTTCTGAATTTGGTTTCTCTCTGGTAAGGAGACAAAACTTACCAACCAGGCTAGGTACATAAGACAGTCTGAAAATTAACCACTGACCAATGAACAAGAACAAATTAACTTGTATTTGTGAAGTGCTTGGAAAATTCCCCAATAGGATCTAAGCTGACCCCACAGAAGGCCATGCAGAGACTTCCACTAGCCTTAATATGGTTTGGATTAGGCCCTATCTACCTAGTATTTTTCTTACTACCCGTCTGGGACATCTACGAATAAAGGCAGATGAGCCTGGAGACACTGAGGTTTGAGTTCTTCTCCTGTACTAAAATGCTCAGTGAGCCTGCAGAACATGAACATGGTCTCCTGCTCTTAATTGAGCTCTGAAGAATTTAACCCTGAAGCACAAGACTCTTCTGGGCTAGTGATTTAACATAATAAGCTCGTCCACTACAGAAATATGCCTGCAAATCAAACCTGCAATTAAAATCCAAGGCAAAGCCAAGTAGAGTCTATGGAGTCTTTGTTTCATGCCTTTAGCACTAAGCAAATATTCCAGTGAATATTCACTTGAATTAACAAATGAAATTGCTTTGAATGAGTTCTTACCTTTGCACATTTCCTTTCAGTGAACGTTCTAGCGAATGAGTTCACTGGCAAAAATGTTCATGGAGAGACCGAGTTTTAACTAATTATTAGAGAATGTTAACAGAAAAGAAGTATATGAACTCATAAGCATTCAAATTCATACCACAGACTTAATGCCAAGAGACCTAAACAGATATTAGAAATAATACCATGGAGCCTGTCAATCTCCAAAGCTACCCAACACACCTTTGCCTTAAATTGCAGCAGAGGAAATCTAGACTGGAGATTAGGAAGAACTTTGGGTGCCTATACATGTGCTCTAACATGTTTTCATGAGAACATTTCATTAGAACACTTTCTAATTAGAAGTCACTAGCATCACCATACAGTCATGTGTATAAACCCCTGTGGGCTTAAAAATGGCCACTGGGGTGCATTAACTAAAACTCATCAAATGAGCTTTAATTAAAGCATCCTGTGGCCATTTGTAAGCAATGGGAGCTTAATACATGTGATGCAGAGGCATTTTAATTAGAGTGGCTCTCCAAGAACTGCTCTAATTAACACTCCTCCCCTGCCACTGCTGAGCATGTGTATATGCACCCTTTCTGACTATGAGAGTCCAGCATTGGACCATTTAGAGAAGTTGTGGAATCTCCATCCTTGGAAACTGTCAAGATCAGGTTAGACAGACACTTGGCTGGGATGGTTTAATCATGTATGATCCTGCCTTGAGCACTGGGATAAACTTGGGGACCTTGTGAGGTCCCTTCCAGGCCTATTTTCCTATGAACCTAGGATCTTACCATTTTAGTCTCAAGTAGTCATGCAATCTATACTCTGAATTTTTACTTTGCTAGACTGGCTTTTACTGCTCAGACCTGATGAAAATGTCTTGCATTCAAAAGCAAGATATTACCCTAAGAAATCCTTGCCTCTCACATAATTCCTGGACTATCGCAGCTACAACATCGTTCTAACACTATGTATGCTGTTATGGGTAGCTTTTGGGCAGAACAGACCTAGGCATGTTTGGTCAGTCACCCTGAGCCAACCACTTTTCCTTTCTGGCTTTCGCTAAGGATCCACTGTTCAGGGTCCTTGCCTTTGCTGCAGCTGAGTTAGTCTACAGCACCACAAAGCCACCCTGCGTTTGTAAGACATGCAAAAAACCACCAAGCAAAGTTCAAGAAATAAACTGCTACTTAGTTTTCTTGCTGGCTCCATGTCTCTGGCTTGCTGGGCTTTCCCCAGGCTTCACTCCCCCATCACCACTTATCTTTCAGAGACTTTGAAGAATGCCCGTGTGACTTCTGTGCAAACAAAATAAATGAACAAAAGAGAAGCTTTGCTCATGGCCCCTTCTAGTGGCTGCTTGACCTAAGCTGACCCCAAGCCCAGGGCAGACATGTTCTCTGCTTCTCTGCTGGTGCAGCCAACCCCCAGAGGCTGCTTTCAGTGTCTTTTATTTCCCCCCCTTGCCAGTTCACATGGGCTGGCTCTTTCTCATTCCCCACACCTTGCTGGGAGGCTTGTTGCATTCCTGGACCTGGATCCTCAGCCTTTGATGAGTCCCCCCGGGTCTGCAGTAGGCACAAGGGATATTTCCATGGTGCAGAGCCATTCTGGCTCCTCTACAGCCACAGTAACAAGGCTGGGTCCTGTGATACACTACCATTAAAATGGGGCTAATTTTTAAATACCTCCTACAGTAGGTGCACAGTAGCACCAATTATAGTGCATTAAGATAGTGTCTGTCATCATGCCATAATTATGACACAGTAATGAATGTGTAAATTCACTGTATTAATGATCTTAAAAACTCTGTGGAGAAGGACTACTTTGTTTTCTCTGTGTTTGCACAATGCTAAGGATAATGGGGCACTGATCATCCTGGGGACATTTGAGGTCTACCATGACATAGGCAAATTCTAATTCCAACTATAAGGTGTTTATGGAAGAGATGAACAGATGGATGCTGAGACTGTTGGTGAATAACATAAAAAGAGATTTCAGCACAATAGCAAAGGAAGAGGAAAGTTGTTTATATGTTAGAGGTGAGAACTGCAAGGAAAATTTTGGCTAAAAATTGGAAAAATTGGGCTATTGGTTATTACCCCGAGTCATAGAGCAAAGTGACACAGGGGTGGATGGTTTACTATGATCACGAGCTTCTTACAGCAGAAATGATCATTTTGTCCTATTTTGTTTATTTATTCATTTTTAGGTTTTTATCTTGCTTTATCCAAAAAGCTCAGAATGGTTTACTATAAAACTAACAAACAGGACTCCTTAGAGACTACCACACGCCCTGAGATCTGTGAATGACAAGTGTCCCCAACCTTCCAATTACCACCTCCCTCCCAACCCCACCCACACAAAGCCTCCTGCCAATCCCGACCACACCTCCCAACTAATATCCAGATACAAGAAACCTTTTTGCACCACACCACACCACACCACCACAATCCCATGGGAGATTCCTCCACCCTCCACAATGTCCTCATAGTGGGTTGTCAGTTTGTACAACACAGTCTTTATTTTCCTTGTGGTGAACTTGCCCCACAGAACACAACATAAACCACAATCTATCAAATAACAAGTACAAAATAAAGAGTCAAACCACATCTCATAGTCTTTTCTCAGACACTGAGCAAGTACTCTGGGTCCAGGCTGCTGTGTTTAGTTTCACAGTCTTCCTTCATTCCCTAGGCTTCCTTATCTGAGAGCTTTTAACTTCCTCTGGGCCAGCCACTCATCCGTATCAGCTGACCCAGTTCTCCTAGACAGGCCTGCAATCACATTTTTACCACCTGCAGCTGGTCTACAGCCCATGAGACATGCAGTCTGCTACATTCCCTCCTACAGAGGGACACATGCAACTCTTCGCCATCCCTAAAAACACAACACCAATTCCAAAGACCCTTAACAGAAAAGTAAAATGAAGTAACAGATCCTCCATCCCCACCTTGGTCACCACCAAAGCACAATGCTAAAAGGCATCCTTAAGTATAACTCTTTGGTGGTGCCTCAGGGTAGCATCCATCTAAGGAAACCTGCTCACTTTGTAGGTTCTGGAGGCAGGGTAAGTTCTTCTCCCTCCTTTGAGTTGCCATGATGGGGCTTTGGCTGGGTCCCAGGCCTCCCTCAAAAGGGTATGGGAAGAGAATGATGGTTGTAGTTCTTCAGCCCAGGGAGTCCTGTCAGCTTTATGAGACCTGCAATGTTTGTACCGTGTCTAGTGCTATGGAGCCTGGTCCATGACTGAGGTTCCAAAGCACTACCATAGTACCAATACGATAACTGATAATCATCAATATGCTATTGAAAGTAAGATTTGGGGACAGGGCCCAAGACTATAATAAAGGTAACAGTAGCTGCCTTTGCCTAATGGAGTAGTGGTAAATTTTAAAAAGGATAATCTGTGAAGATGATTCAGGAATAATGTAGGGAATAAACATGAATGTGAATCAATTTTACAGAGAGTTAATTATGGAGCAATAGAGAAAAAACTCATAATGGGGCAAATCATTTCAGCAGGAAATTATTTACACAGGGAATCAATTAGTATGGCAAAAACACAACTGTAACTAAGGAATACAGCTGTGCAAATAATGGATTTTTCAGTGGGGTGACTAAGCTGAAATAGAAGACAAAACACAAAAAAAATTCAGTTTTAAATGAAAACATTTCATTTTTTTTTTTTAATAAAAAAGGAAGCTTTCCCTTTTGCGCTGACCTGCAAACTGGCCCCAAAAGATTCAGTTCACTGAGAGACCTTGCCATGTCACTGCATGTAAGTAGGAGCAAGGGGAGATGATAATGCCATGTTACTGATGGAAGTGAAGGGAGGAATATTAAATGCCCCCCACTGAAGTACTGGCAACACTTCATTCTGCTCTGTGATCACAACCGGTTTCCAAGACTTGGAAACATCTGGTTTTGGTGGGATGATGTATCTAAAGAATTTGCTGATCCAACTTGATCTCCTGTCCTTGTTTGTAAAGTGTTTCCCTCACGTACAGTGTGCAGAAGTGCAGATCATCAAAAGCAATGAAAAGACGTGGCCTAAATGCTGTTCTGTGACTTCCACACAATCCCTGGTGACAACAGAGGAATGAAAATGAGGTAAATCACCACATAGCCAAATATCTTCACAATTTCAATCTGTACTGTTAGTACAGAGAAAGTCCCAGCCACCTTTTGCTACTGTGTGTTTGTTTTCACTGCACGGTGTATTTTTAAAATTACTTTGCGTTTCCTCTAACTGGAGTAAGAAAAAAAGAAATAAAAGGCTGGAGGAAGGCATCTTATACGTGGAAGCCTTCAGAGGAAATATAACTGTACTCACAAATTAAAATCACTGCCCAATGAACAAAGTCGTCAATAGTTAAACCCTTGACTGCCCTCTGATACGGTGCTCTAATTGGGAAATAACATTCAAACTTTCAGAATTACCAAACCCAAAGTGACCTTGGATGTTGAGTAGGGTAGTCTCCAAGCTGATTAAGCTCATGACTCATGCGTGCCATTTATACAACATACCTTCTGTAATGCGAAATGTGTTTAGGATGAATGTTGTTGCTGAAATGATCACTAGGAATAATAAATATACTTATTGTAGGCTATTTCCCCCTATGTATAAAGAGCATCCAGAGACCCTCAGGAAGAATGCCCCTGTTATACTGAGAAAGCAACATAATCCCAATAAGGTCTCCATTGGACAGTAATGGGTGGCCATGTTTATGTGAGCAGAAGTTGTTACTGTGCAGTCATTTAATATTTGCATAACCAAGTATATACTTGCATAACTGGCATTACTGCGCCATAGCGTCTGTACACATTTTATTCTGACACTCCTGCGCAGCAACAACTAGCTACTGCACAGTTGCTTGTTGCATCGTGTCACGGTTAGTCCCTGCCAATGCTACTGTGCAGTGGCAACAAGCTACTGCGCAGTAGTTCATTGCTACTGCACAGCAGCATCTCGTGTAGATGCCCCTGTAAGTACTACGTGCATGCATCTTCTGGAAGGCTGCACGTGACCACAGACTGGCTGGATTTTAACAATGGAGCCAGAAAGAGGGGCTGAATGGGACAAAGAGAGGTAGAGAGGAAGAGGAAGTGGTTCTAGTATTGAAAAGAGGGGAACGTGTGCAGCCAGGACAAAAAGAAGAGGTGTCTGTGCTGAGACAAAGAGAGAAAACAATGAAATCCTGGGCCCAGAAAATGGGAGCCATAGACTTCAGCAGAGCCAGCAGCACCTAGGCATTTTCTACAGGCTAAAAGAATAAGCAATATTATAGATGTTGCAAGTATGCCTTGCATTTTACAGCTAATTACGAATATGGAGAAACAAGATCTTTGTATGCTAATCCTATGTTATCTTATTATGTTGAAGTAATATGAATGTCTTACTATTATTGCTAATAACCATTTCTTGTGAACAGAGCTGTAGGAACAATGAATATTTTTGTTTACTGGCTAAACTGGAGCCAGTATATATATATATACACTAGGCTTTGGGGAATTTTTAATCCAGAAAATCAAGTGTTATCCCTCAAAAAGTCTAGTTTTGGACTGAGTGAAATTTTTCATTCATTCAGGCATTTTTTTATCATGCTTATTTTCAGAGTCTTATTTCTGTCTATTTGTCCTGCATAAAATTTAGGCAAGTTTTGAAATTGAATTTGACTTGGAAACAAAAATAACTGGAGTGCAAAAATGTCAAAAATAATTTAACTTAAAAAAAATAACCTTTTTAGCTGAAACATCTTCACAAATTTGACATGATTTTGCACAGTCTGGTCACGCCACATATGAACTTTTCACTGAACGCGCATATTAGGCTAAACATTTTGATGTAGCTCTGCTCACAATTTAAACTCAGGCATTACTTGCAGACATCTGGAAGCATGTCATCTCTTAGCCAAGACAAATAACATACCCATAACTAATTATTCAGTATACATAAGAAAATAATGAACATATAGCTCTGTCATTTGCCAATGCCTTAGTGTACTGAGTCAGACCTATTTCCTAACAGGGGCATCACTCTAGTAAACTAAAGTGGAAGCCTATTTCCCAAAATGAATAAATGTGCCCTTTCTGGTTATAGATAATGAATGGCAAAGTGGAGTTCATTCCTAATGAGCAGCTGCAATAAAGCCTTATGGTGGTGCCATTACAATTCTCCTAGAGAATATCAGAGGATCAATGGCTAGGGAGGCACTTCAATGAGCCGTAAGCAGGTTTGAATCAGCACAGCTTCACTAGCTACAATTTAGTTCACCGCTGACTTCAAGCCCATGCAGTGATTCTGATTTATGCTAGCTGAGGATCTGACCCAATATATCTAATTTAAATACGCGTCTTAAAGAAAGATAGTTTAAATTCTCATTCAGAGTTTTAAGCCACCAAGTTCATTTTAGGAGTGGTTGGAGATTAGAGAGTTCGGTGAAAACTGGTACTAATTCCATACGCTATGCTTTTATTTCATCTCAGTTTCCTTGTCTACCCAGGATGAATGCAGTGTTCAAGTCCTCCGAATTTAACTGGAAAAATGGTTCAATCTCAAGTCATTGTTTTTCAGTGTCCTCAGTTAAAATCATCTAACACCTGACAGTGCTTAAGCTAACAGCTACCTTGCCAGCTCAAGTATGGTCCATCAAAGTGACCCCCTACAGCTTCTTTGGACATACAGCTCAGCTGCTGATAACATTTCCCCCCTGAAGAGGAGCCCTGGCCTGTGGAAGTTACAAAAGGAATCTGCTCTGATACAAAGGGAATTTAATTATAAAGTGGGCCTGGGTGTATCAGCCCCAGGCTGGGGGCCTCATTCAATATTTTACTTACCAAGCACCATACATTGCTCTGGGAATAGAGGAGCACAGAGTTGGTTGCTTTCCCCTTATGAAAGTGTACCGAGTCCCTTCTTGGGTGCTGTGCTCCGCCTTGCAGGGGTTGTATCTACTTCAGGCAGGAGTTCTTTAATATCCTGCTTGGCTCAGCACTTTGGGGGACGGTCTCTCCAGCTGGTGCATATGCAGATTCAGCAATAAATCCTTTAAGAGGTATTTATTGCCATGGTCTCCTGGCCGGAATGACTTTTGAAGTGCATTTGAAGTTTGCCTTAATAACTTCTTTTATTTGTTCCATTGAACCAAATGTTCCAGTTCACAAATGTTTGAAAACACTGAGCAAGTTCTTAAATGCAACCCGTTTATTATGTGCAGTCATATTGCCCATTAGAGAGCAGCCCTAGAGACTGTACAGAGCAGTTACTTTCTCCCTACTAAAGGTTTGTTCTCTGCTTCAAGTTAGGTCTTTGTGGTGCCGTAGCTTTTTGCTCATAGCCATCTTTATGCACAGGGGCCTATTTAATAACTGGGCTTCATGTAGAGTCCAATTCCCCAATGCTTTGCCTTTTCTGTAATCACCAACACAATGTACAATTTTTCACTTGTTCACATCACACAAGTGCAAATAACTCCCCAGTATACAGGACAAAGGCAAACGAGAGCCTAGCAATCTAGCTGAATTCTTAGAAACAAAACATCGCCTTTTTGTGTTAACAGTTGAACGGGGTCCTTTCAAAGCCTTTTCGGGTTAACCAACAACCCTGTCTGGACACACTGCTTAAATAATTCTCCCACTTAAATGCCATGACTCTGAGTGATTTGGCAAAGATATTAATTGAAAGAAAACCAGCTGGACACAGCATATGCAATATTTGATTTCTACCTAGACTGTCAGTTCTATAGAGCAAGAACTGCCTTTAATTCTGTACTTATATAGAGCATGGCACAGTGGGATTGTATCCCATTGTTGAATTTTGTGTAAGTAATATACATGGTGATAAGACAAAAATAATAATATTCTGGAGCCAGCATATCGTATTTTTCACAGTGATACATCTCTGGAAAATAAATAGAGGAGAGTTAAATAAATAAATTAATAATAGAGACAGGAGGTAAATAAGTAAAGAAAGTATAAGAGGTAAATAAATGTAGAAGGTAAGTATGGAACAGTTTGGTTGAATTTCCGATTGCTTAAAACCTATTCTTTTCCTACATACAAAGCAATCATTGTATTGTTTGCTTTCATTTAACACAGAGCTGTTCAACTGGTGGCCCATGGGTTGCATGTAGTTCATGACTCCTTAAGTGGCAGCCCTCCAGCTCCCACCCAGCCACCACTTGTCCCATGCTGCCATGTTGCAGCATCCTGAGTCTCTGGGCTCCCCTTCTCTCCTCCAGCTGCTGTTTTCTGCACCTGCCCCAGAGGATGGGGCAGAGCAGCAGGGTGGAGAGCTGAAGGTGAGCCTGAAATCATGCAGTACAGTGGTTTCTGGGGGAGGCGTGGGGATATGGTAAGGCTTGCCAACCCGAGAACTAGTTTTCTATTGACAATCTGCAAGCTTTTAACTGACAAACTGTTTTACTGACACATTTTTATTGGTATATGTTGTACATATCGTAAATGCAACTTTTCTGCCAGGCCCCAGTTAGGAGGGCTAGGTTCCAATTTAGGGATTTAACATCAACCATAGTAAAAAAAAGGTAAAAAGGTTTGGTTGTCAATAAAAAATTTGAAGAAAAAAAATGTCTTGGACTAGCCACCCTGCTTTACTGCAGTGATGATTTTACACTGTGCTGCTCCCCCTTTCCTCCACAGACAGGGGCCCCATATCCTGATGCCCCCAACTACAGCCTGTACCATGCTGCACCCCAGCCCACCCCACCCAGCCTTATCACCACCAGCCCTGCTCCTGCCTTCCCACCCCTACCCCTCCGACTCAGTATAGATCTCCAAAGAAGCCTACCTGCAACCCAGCTGTATTACAGGCAGTCTGTATTACAGGCAGCAGCACATGGCTAAGATAACACACCCTGAAGGGCGCTGCACTTCTGCTCCATCACTGGGTGTTACTGCTGAATTCTTTCTGTTGGACAGATATGGCAATCAAACTATGGCTACTTCATATTTTTATTGATGGCAAAAAAAAATTTTAGACTTTACTGGCAGCCATTTTTAGACTGATTTTTTATTGGCAGACAGTAAATTTATGGACACTGGCAACCCTGGGTATGGTGCAGGAATGGAATGAGGGCGCACCCATACAGGCACATGGTGCTGTGGTTGGGGTGGGTGCACTGTACAACACTGGGGCATTCATGTGATCTGAACTTTGAAGCTTGCCCTTGTTTTGCCCAAGATCACACAAGTCATTGGCAAAGCCAGAAAAAGAACCCAACTGCTCTCTTCTATCCATAGTTTCATAGTTTCATAGATGTAGAGTCAGAAAGGACCTAAGTAGATCATCAAGTCCAACCCCCTGCCCTGGGCAGGAATGAATACTGGGCTTATACGATCCCCGGTAGGTTTGAGCTCGTATGACCTCAGCTAGATAATTATTAAGCCTCCTCTTAAAGACCCCCAAGGTAGGAGCGAGCACAGCTTCCCTTGGAAGTTGGTTCCAGATCCTAGCCACCCTGACTGTGAAGTAGTGCCTTCTAATGTCCAGCCTGAACCTACTCTCAAACAATTTATGGCCATTATTCCTTGTTATTCCAGGAGGTGCTCAGGGGAACAGGGTCTCTCCCATTCCCCGCTGGTCCCCCTGGACCATGTTCACATGCAAAATCTTCATAGAGCAACCATATTACTTTAGACATTTTTCTAGCATAACAGTGGTGGGAGAAAGTGTGACTTTGGATTTTTGTGATTTTTCTTCTGCAACATAAATACAAAAATATTAACAGCAACAAAGCTCCATACCCTGTCTTATTTCAAATACTTATATACACATAGTTTCATCACCAGTGGGCACATCCACATGAGACACTGTGAAGTAGCTCATTGGTACTGTGCAGTATCATTGCAGCACTAACCATGACATGACACTAGTGCAGAGAAGTAATGAACTACTGAACAGTAGGTCATTGCTACTGCACAGTAGTATCTGAAAAAAAAATGTGTGGGGACACTACTGTGCAGCAACACCGGTTACTGTGCAGTCATTTAGTACTTGGTTATACAAGTAATAAATGCTCTTGTAGACGCAGCTAGCAAGTCATGTAATTTAAGCCACACGGAAAGGGGGCTGTATAGCAAGTGATGATACATATTACCATGATAGTCACCATTACTTTGGTTATTCATTTATTTAGAATCTATGTAAATATGAACACCTAAGTAGTATTGAATTGCATGTAGACTGGCATTATAAGTTTTGAACTTAATTTTGCAATATAAGCATGGTGATAAAAACAGGAAATGATACATTCAATAAGCATTAAAGGATGACCCTGTTAGCACTTCAAGTGTGCGCATCTGAATTTTTCATAAGTGAATTACTGCTTATGTCTTCAGTGCTATTTGTATTGAAGTGATGAAGCAAATTATGAAACATTCAATTAGTGAATACCGGAGGACATAGGGGTGATCACTAGTAGCCTAGATCAATATGCTAAGAGAAATCATGCCAAAACAAGTTGATTCCATCCTTTGATAAGGTAACAAGTTTTCAGTGAATATAATATACCTGGACTGCAGCAAGACTTTTGATAAAAGTTGCACATGACATTATCGTAAGTAAGATGGCAAAATCTGGGCTAGAGAGAACTACCTTTAGGTAGCTATATAATTAGTTCAATAACAGCTGGCTAAAGGTAGAAATACCTCTAACGCCAATCAAATGATTGATGTTAGACTGGCAGATGGTCTGAAGTGAGGTCCAGCGGTGGTTTGTTTTCTTTTATTATTATTATTGATGACTTGGATAAAGAGGTAGAGAGCTAGTTGATCACATCTGCAGATAACACAAAACTGTGAGGGACTGCATATACTTTGCAAGACAGGATTAAAGTTAAAAAAGATCTGGATAAATTGGAGACCGGAGCTAGAGACAATAAAGTGAAATTCAACAAAGGCGAGCATAAGGTTCTACAAATAGCAAAGAAAGAAGCAAATGCAAAATACAGAACAAGTGCTAAGTGGCTTGACAACAGCACTGCTGAGAAAGATCTGGAGGTCAGGATAGATCACAAGCTAAACATGAGTCAGCGATGAGATGCTGTCACAAACCAGCACAAGCGGTGTTGGTTTGCGTTAATAGGGGCAATATATGCAAAGCGAAATGGGTGATAGCATCATTCTACCCACCACTGACTCGGCTTTGGGTGAAGTACGTGGCCAGCCATTTTGGGCCCACATTATTAGGAAAATGTAAAAAAAATTAAGGGGACCCAGAGGCAAGCAACAAAGACAATAAAGAAGTTGCAGTGTAGGCCATAAGAGAAAAAGGTGTATTTTGTCTGGAGAAAAGGAGATTAAGGAGGGACATGACAGCAGCTTTCAAATATCTGCAAGGCTGCCACAAAGGACATGGGAAACATTGTTCTCCCTTGCCACAGAGAGCAGGACGTGAACAAATAGGTCTGAAGTGCAGGAAGGCAAATTTAGATCAACTCTCAGATAAGAAGTGGAAGAAGAATGGATCAAACAGTGGATTCTTCTTCACTGGGGTTTTCAAGGAGAGGGAGTGGAGAGACATCAGCCTGGGATGGCTTAGGTTCAGCAAACATTAGGCTATCTGACCTCTGAGGGTACTTTCAACTGTACAAATATACAACAGGCAACTAAACAAGCTGCATGAAAAGATGCTGGAAACATTGCTCTTAGCATGTTACTCAGTGCATTATTTGGGTAAAAGAGGTTAGCTTCTCGGGCCTTCTCAACAGAGATGCGTTTTGAAAAAAAAGTATGATTTTCTGTTCAGTTGAGTATCTGTGCTTAGATGTTGAGAACATAGAATTGTTACTATTCTCATTTATTACTTGTATGATTATTGCACGTGATGCCTTAGTCATATCCAGGACTCCTTTGCATTGAGCACTGTACAAACACAGGGCAAGGAGAAAAGGCCCTGCCCCAAGCTGCTTATTATCTAAGCCAGAAATCAACAGCCAGATACAACTGGGTCACAAGCCAGTAAAACAACAGCGGGCAGCATGATGGGCAGTGGTCTAGGCACACCAGTAGCCTAATCATTGCCGAGCTTTTGTGTGGGCCCCAGCACGAAGCAAATTGAAAAAAAAGATCTGAAGAAGAAAATTGAAGTGGTTTTTTGGAAGTTTTAGGGGAGTTCTTCCCAATGGCGAGGGGCAGCCTGGGGGAAAGCACAAAGAGAGTGACATGGCAAGTCAACTCTGCTTAAGAAAGGACAGCTAGGAGGGAGAGAGGCTGTGAAAAGCTTTGGAAATGAGGCCAAGTTGTTTGTTGTTGATATGATAGAGAAGAAGGAATCAATGGAGAGATTCAAAGACAAGGTTTAATGTGATGGGCAAAGAAAATGACTTCTGAAGCAGCATCATGAATGGATTTAATTGAGGTGAAGGTTACATTTGTCAGACCCAGAGAAAGAATCCTGCAGTAATTGAGACATACGATTGGAAACACCTGGGTAAGAGTTTTAGCCATGTGGATTGATAGGACAGGCTGTATCTGGGAGATGTTAGGCAGCAAGAAACTGCATGACTTCAAGCTTGGATGTGAAGACCTAGAGAGAGGAGTACTGACCATGTGCAGACTGTGGACACGAGTGACACGTAGGATAGTGATTGAGAAAGAAGGTAAAGGGGAGGACCCTGAGGTAGAGAAGGGCTGATTGCTACAGTGATGCTCGATGCAGGCTAAGATGGGGGGGGGGGGGCAAAGGAAAAAAATGTGGGTTATCTATAGAATGGGTCCTTCCTTTTCTGACTCAGATAAACTGATCCTTCTTCTTCCTGAGAGTCTCCAGATTTCACCCTACATTTCAAGAGAAGCCTCTGATTTTGGAGGTCTCAAATTCTTGGTGTCCAAATTAAGCAATCTGGGGCTTGATTTCCAAGTATGACCTCCCTGAAGATCTTATTGACTTCAGCTGGAAATTAGGGTGGCTGCACCTACGATAACTTTTGGAAACGCTTGGCTCTGGGATCTTCCCAGGGCTAAACACTGAGCCAGTAACAGAGCTAGGATGAAAGCCAAATTATTTTAAGCTCGGGATCACACCATTAGACAGTAGTTTTCCTCTACCTGTGTTCACATGGGGAAATCCACAGACAGAGGCAGCAAGATGAAGCATTATCATATGCCTAAAATTTAGACCAAAACATATTCAAGGGTATCTCCGCACCTTTTCCACTGCTAGTTTCTAGCCTTGGGTCCTGCTAAGTCATGGTGCCAAAATGGACCAGAGTACTTCCTTAATACCAAGGCATGCTTTGGGCTCTTGGACTGCTACAGTACAATATTATCTTAAATGTCATCACTAATCCTCCTAGTGACTTATTTTATTCATTTTAATTACAAGACCAATATCAGGGAATTCAGGAAAAGAGTCTTTTTAACTCAGATGGAGAGCAGCTTTCTGTGGAAGGGCTTAAATGCATTATTATAGGTTGTGGTGCCAACCAAATATGATAAAGTGAGATTAGAAAATAGAAAAATGTGCCTTTGGCTTGGTAGGTGTATAGAAAGGAGAGAACCTCAGGCAAATGCGACAGTCAGCAAAGGAAAACCAGGTAAACATTGGCTCAGAATATTAGATTCATTTACTCCTCTCAGCTACAGTAAATTCTGATAGAAGAAGGCACCCATCCTCCCTGTCTGTTTAATCACAAGAAAGACATCCTACATAATGAAATATATCATCCTACCAGTAGCACACAATGAGGCAAGAAACTCTTCTGGCTAAAATGTTGAGAGCACACTTGTTTTTTTGTCAGGTATCTGCTGTATGGGCACAAACTAAGTATAGCTAAAGGCAGTACATAATGCTGAAGAGTCCCTTGGCCACGTGCATACAGGGATGCTGTCACATGAGAATGATAAAGAACTGCCAAAAGACAGTATTAGCTCAGCATTACCTTATTACCTCTTACTCACACTCTACTTCACAGTAAAGTTTCTGTCTAGAAGACTGGTTTTCAACACGTGGTCCATGGAGTCCTAAGGGTCTTCAGACTATGAATGTCTAAGGGGTCCATGAAAGATGACTATGGTTGATCAAAAATGTCAATACCCACACTTACAATTCAGGGGGCTTCACATCTCCATTTGAAATTTCCACAGGGATCTGCACTGCCATTCAAATTTTTTAGGGGTTGCAAATGAAAAAAAGACTCAAAACCACTGATTTAGCACCTTCCCCAGTCCCTTTCTGAAGGGCCTCTGATGAAGTCTAGACAAAGGATTAATTTTTCCTGATAGCTTCTCCAATCAACACTATTCTTTGCATTAGCAATCAAACGTCTTCCCTACAGTCACCAAAAACAATAATCTGAACACAGGAGAGAGGAATTTATTTTACAGGAGTTACATGGATTTTTGTTCACATTGCACAGGATTGAAAGGATTATATACTACATCAGAAAACCAGAGCCAACAAGTACCCACAAATCTAACTGAAGTTAATGCGATGTCCCAGGGTTGGTATTGAGAAATCAAGATCCCAGTAGTTTTTCTGTACCCTGCATTTAGCATTAAATGGGTTAACCACAGTGACATTGCTTCTTCCCCTTTGAGAAGAGGAGGCAGCAACATGCATCCCAGTGGGACAGCTTCAAGAGGAAGCTGGAAGGTGCCATGAGCAGTGTTGATCACAAGATGAGGTAGTCAAGCATTTTACTGCAAGATTGTAGATGTAATTCAGACCTCTTTGGGTGAGGCAGGCTTAGAATTTGGGTTTCCTACCCCTTGGACAACTGCTCTGACCACTTGTCTACCAGAGCAGAAGGCAGGATGATTGCCTTTTACTTCCTTTGCATACATGCACCCTGAGAGTTCCTAGTCCACCCCAGGGAGGCTGAGAGTCTGAAAGCTGCCTAAGCACCAGCAATCATACTCAGTCATACTCAGAGAGTGGTGGTGGATGGGTCATCTTCGACCTGGGGGGAAGTGGACAGTGGAGTCACCCAGGGCTTGGTCCTTGGGCCCGCACAGTTCAATTTCTTTATCAGTGATTTGGACGACGGAGTGAAAAGCAACCTGTTCAGATTCGATGATACCAAAATCTGGGGTGAGGTGGGCATGAAGGAGGGAAAGACTGCAGGAAGACCTGGACAGGTTGCAAGGGTGGGGGCTAACAAAAACAGGATGCGTTTCAGTATGGACAAGTGCAGGGTGCTGCATTTGGGCAGTAGTAACCAGCAACACACTTATAAGATGGGAAACTCTCTTCTTGAGAGCATGGAGACAGAAAGGGATCTTGGAGTCATCATTGACTCCAAGATGAGCATGGGCCAACAATGAGAGGTCATGGTTGGCAGGGCTACCGGACCTTATCGTGCATCCACAGGTGCATCTCAAGTAGGGCAAGGAGGTGATCCTCCCCCTCTACGCAACACTGGTCAGGCCACAGCTGGAGTACTGTGTCCAGTTCTGGGCACCCCATTTCAAGAGGGATGTGGACAACATTGAGAGGGTCCAGAGGAGGGCCACCTGCCTGATCTAGGGACAGCAGGGCAGACCCTACAATGAGAGGCTATGGGACTTGAATCTGTTCAGCCTTCACAAGAGAAGGCTGAGGGGGGACCTGGTGATCATCTATAAACTCACTAGGGGGGACCAGAAGGGTTTGGGGGAGACCTTGTTCCTCCTAGCGCCCCCCGGGATAACAAGGAATAATGGCCACAAGTTGTCGGAGAGTAGGTTTAGATTAGACATCCATAAGACCCACTTTACAGTTAGGGTGGCTAGGATCTCTAACCAACTCCCAAGGGAAGTGGTGCTGGCTTCTACCCTGGAGGTCTTTAAGAAGAGGCTTGATGTCTACCTCGCTGGGGTCATTTGAGCCCAGTTTCCTTTCTGCCCAGACAGGGGGTTGGACTTGACGATCTACAAGGTCCCTTCCCACCCGACTTCTATGATTCTATGAATCAACAGTGCCACTTAAGCATGTAAAGGTGAAATAAGATTTTGCCCAAAATGACCATTTCAGAAGTGGTGCTGGTTTTACACCAAGCATGTGGCAGAAGTCAGAATTAAGCAACTTTGGACCTTGAGTTCTTTTTTCTGCTTGTTTTTGGTTCTGCTCACTTAGTTTCTCTTCATTTTGTCGTACATCTCAGCCCAAGGAACAGACATAGCTTTGACACCAGGTGGGCCTCTCCCTTGAGTGATACAATACTGACCTGCACCGTATTCATCAATGAAGGTAAAGGCAACCTTGTGTATTAATTGTACTGGTGCATCCCAGCAGAGAATAATGTCAGTTCCTTGTAGAAGTATGGCTTCAATTTTTCCTTCACAGTACAGATCGAGTAATGCTGTCAGCATACATTTATTTCTGTTGCTGGAGTGTGTCCATCTTCAATCTGAAGTCAGTTTAACAGCTATTCCCTTTCAGTGGCCTTCTAAAACAAATCTTGCATCATGTGGGATTGCTGTTTGTTCTAGCAAATGTAGCTATGTGATGGTGACAAAACTGGGAAAAAGTGGCAAGAAATTCCACTAAGTGGAGTCCTGTCTTCTTCTCCATTCAGGTCCAGTTTGCTATTGCAATACTTACACCTGCAGTCACAAGTAGCAGAGATTCAGTGAGTTGAAACCTCATTTATCTCCTGATGCTTATTGTGTTGTTACTTTTTTCCATTATAGACCAGGCACTGGCAGTAATTTTCTATACTTAGCAAGTATGAACTTGGCCACAAATGTTATGGCATACCCATAACATGGAGAGTATACACCACGGATAAGCCAGGGTTAAACAGCGAGCAATGCTTTGGAGTTGTGGTATGTTCACAGTACGTGTTGATGTCATTGTGTAGCTCAGAAGACAGGGTCGATTTGCATTTTATAGACTAAATCAGAGATGTTTACCATAAGCTTTTGGAAGCATCAGGCTTACTTCCTCAGACACTGTGAAGGGACCATGAGAATTAGGGCTGCCAAATAGTGATTAGAATACAAAGGGGAAGGAAGGAAGGAAGGAGGAAAAGGAAGGGGGCACTGCTGAGAGAGGCAAGGTCAGTAGGAAACAGAAAAACAAAGCAGCTGACCCATTGAGGGACACAGAGGCTATGAAAGCTAATGTAGAGAATGGGAAGGTCCCTTCACAGCATTGGTGGAAGTAAGCCCACTGCTTACAAATGATGCTCTACATCTCTGATCTATCTATGAGGTCCAGAACTACCCTGCCTTCTTTCTAATGTCAGACTACAAGAGCTAACTACTTCTCGCTGCTCATTGTATAGTGCATCACCAGTAGGTTCTTGTACCTTTTTTAAATTTCCAGGTCACACTGGATATCTAAACAAGTCAGCCTGAATGTTTTTGGGGAAGGGAAAGCAGGGATGGAGACAGCTTTGAAATAAATTCACACAGTGTCCTGTCTTCCTTGTATTACATGTGTTGGGCTCATTCCTCTAAACTCTTAAAACAACAAAGATGGCCAATGTGGTCCCCATCTTTAAGAAGGGGAGGAAGGAGGACATGGAGAACTACAGGCCTGTCGGTCTCACCTCGGTTCCGGGGAAGATATTTGAGAAAATTCTCGAGGCTCATATCTGTGAGGGACCGGCAGGGGACTATATGCTGAAGGGCAACCAGCACGGGTTTGTTAAGTGCAGGTCCTGTCAGACCAACCTGGTCACCTTCTATGACCAGGTGACCAAATCCATGGATGTGGGGGTCCCTGTTGACGTAGTCTTTTTAGACTTCAGGTAGGCATTTGACATGGTCTGTCACCCCATCTTCATTAAAAAGATGGAGAGCTGTGGCATTGACCCCTACACGGTTGAGTGGGTTAGAAAGTGGCTGACGGGGCGCTCCCAGAGAGTGGTGGTGAATGGGTCGTACTCGAACTAGAGAGATGTGAGCAGCGGGGTTCCCCAGGGCTCGGTCCTTGGGCCTGCGCTGTTCAACATCTTCCTCGCTGACTTGGATGAGTGGGTAGAAAGCAAGCTATCCAAGTTTGCTGATGACACCAAACTGTGGGCTGAGGTGGGGACACCAGAGGAGAGGGAGAGGCTAAAGCAGGATCTGGGCCGACTGCATGAGTGGGCAGACAAGAACAGGATGGGATTCAACGTGGACAAGTGCAGGGTGATGCATCTGGGGAGAAGCAACCCCC
>JAGPOW010003642.1:923815-937273 GCA_030014935.1 Caiman crocodilus | reverse complement strand
TGGGCATCTTTAAGAGTAGATTAGATAGGTACTTGGCTGGGGTCCTGTGACCCTGGCACTCGTTCCTGCCATTGGCGGGGGGTCAGACTAGATGGCCTGATCTAGGCGCCTTCTGACCCTAGATACTATGATACTATGAATACAGTCCCAGTGACTTCAGGTATCTTTTCTTTGGGCTCAGGGATGGGGAATAGGAAGTTGCTTTAAATAGAACAGTTGTCAGAAACCACTCTAATTAAAGCACCCGCAACAGCCTGTGTATTCAGTGTCCTCACACTTCAAAATGGTGGCAAGGGCACTTTAACTACAGCTCAATCAATGAACTTTAGTTAAAGTGCCTCCACCGCCATTTTGAAGAATGGGGACACTGAATACATATGACACGAAGGCTGCTGGAGCACAGACTAATCGAGTCTGCTCCAACATGTTCTAATTAGCTAGATGTCCTTCATGATTACATGTAGAAATAAGACTTTGGAGGATTGAGCCCATTAACATACGGCAAGTCTTTAAATCTGGATGAAAGAAAAGTGCTGGACACTGGTAATGCTGGGAGCATGGGGATATACCTGGAAGATGTGATGCGCCTAACAGAATGTCCTTTTACTAAGAGCTTGCAGAAAATGATATTGATGAGTTGGGATTAATCCTGGCATGTGATAATAAATAGGCAAGTCATTATTATACTTGATAAAGATAACATAAAGATTCAACCCTCCTGACTTATTAACTAAGAACAAGAGCTAATAATACGCATCCTTGGAAACTGTCAAGCAATCTTTCAGCAAAATCAGAAAAAGCCAGAACTGACATTCTTGACAGGGACAAAATAAAACCATAACAGGAAAACAAAAACACCCATTTAAAAAGAGCATCTTCATTTGTAGCAAACCCCCCAGTTTTTCTTTTTTTTTCCTTTTAAAATGCATTCCCTCCCCTTCCCCAACCATTACTGACTTTTGCTGTCCCTCTCTATTCCCTATGGATAAATATAAGTGAGCTAAGAGATAGGATACGCTTCAGCATTTTATTTTGGTAGCAAGTTGTATTTGTTTTGTTTTTTCTCCTTCTTTATATTGTATAATTATTATGTTTATATTGATTTTTACAGTTCTATATTACTGTTTTACTGATACTATCTGATTTAGGCCTACATATGTAAGTTATCATAAGTCATGTCAAGTTTCCATTTTGTTTGTCAAATCCCCATCCTGTCCCCAGGCCCGGTTGTGCAACCCATGACTCACACCTGCCCCTCCTATGTAACTTGGTTCCTGAATGAATGGGGATGAATGAGGGTGCTTGAAAGACAATCTAATAATAGCTCCCTCTGAATGACTGAACCATCAACACCGATACCTGGACCAGTGACTCAGGCCTTGGGACCACCCTCACCATTCAAGAAACAAAAGATGAGGCAACCCATCATTGTGCCAGGCTGCACATGCTCAGTAAGAACACCTGGAGCCCTCTGGAACAGGACTGATCTTGCCTGGACAGGCCCTCCCCATAGAAGATCAGAGATAGTCTGCCCCATAAAAGAAGTAGTGAAGACTGTCTCCTTGGGATGCCCTCTCCATCTGAACCAGCACCATGCCACACTATCTAGCCACCCAGAGGCCCTGCCGTTGACCCCCCTCTGGACAACACCTGCTGGACAAGGACCCCTTTCCAACCTGGATAGGTAGCTGTCACCCCCACCCCCTCTTCAACCAAGGACTTGGACTCTGCTTCTCTTCCCTACCTGGACTCCAACCCTTCCACCTCCTCTTTCTCCTGATGCTATTATGAGTGCTTGTGTGTGTGTGTGTGTGTGTGCATGTGTGTGTGAACCAGTAACTTCATGGGGCTGTGTAGTGTGTTCTCTGTTTAATAAAACTATTATTTGGGCCCCTAAGTTGAATTTTACTTTACTATGGTTTGGCCCTGCTTCAATCACTGCTCCTCGCCCTTCTAACTTCTGTCTCATTTCTCCCTCTCCTGCTTCTGGCTCACTGCCACCTCCAACACCTGTCCTGAGCTCCTCTCTGTCTCCAACCCCCCTGCTTCTTTGCCACTGTCTTATCCCCACTGCCTTTTCCTTTTCTCCCGAGCAACCAGCTTTCTGCCTCAGTTTCTTTCCTGGCTGTCTCCTTCTTTCCACCACTTATCTGTCTCCCCTCCCCCACTAAAATCTCAGCTGTCTGCCTCAGTTTCCAGCCCCAGTCTACCTTAAGTAAACTCAAGCCTCAGTTCCTCAGCCATCTTCTCTGTAGTCCACTGGTTCTAATCCTGGTTCTGGCAACTTTCACTCCCTACACTTTAACTCTCTCTCTCTCACACGTGAACCTTCCCCCAAGCACACACATACACACTGTACCATCCAAGTTAGGAACTTACCTGTGTGTATGTGTAGGTGGGTTGTATGTGTGTGAACTTGTGTGTGTGTGTGTGTATATGTTGTTGTGTGCATGATATATGAATTAGTGATCTGTGTCTAACCTTTGGGGTATATAGTGTATGTGCTTGAATTTGCAATAGGTATGCATGTGCCTAGGCTGGTTTGGATGTGTATTCGCCTGAGCTGGTAGTACGTGTGTGCATGTGTATGCACCTAATTGATTTGTGTGTTTGGATATGTGCAATTGTGTCACATCTTCCTTTCTAACAGCATAATATTGAGATCCTGAGAGTTGGCCTGACGCCACAGGGTGACACATTTATCATAAAAAAGAATGAAAGAAAGTTTGTGTGAGTGAGAAAAAGCAGAAAGAGAAAGAGAGTGAGAAAACATTGCACTAATATAAAAAATAGGTTACATTTTCAACGGGAAGAGCTGCAGTAATAGAGAAATTTGCAGAATACAGAAGCAATATATTAGATATACGTGTGAAAGAAAAACAATGTGAAGACAAAATGTGAACCTAAAACAGGAGCATGATAATAGCTTTGCTTGATTTCCGAGCATTTAATATCCATGAAGATGGAGCCAGCTGATGGTAGGAATGAATAAGCAGATCCAAATATCTGTTAGACGCACTTGAAGCTGAGAATTCAAAATGACAAGTAGAGCTTTCTGCCACACTCGGTGGACTCTGCGGTAAGTGGCACTTACAATTCATTCCAAAAGAAAACAATTGATGGAGCTGAAGATCCTAGAGGGGAAAAAAAACCCATACTGTTCTGACTGACCACTTCTCTCGACTTTTCCTTGTAGCATGACTTGATGATGATCTTGTGACACTCTCCACTCAGTGTTTTCTACAGTAGCAACATATGCTGAATGTAGTAAGGGGTCTGACTACCGTGAAGTCTAATCGTGCTCGTGTAGGGTCATGGGGTGGTACCAGCTTCTGCAACTCATTAGAATATATCAGAAGTAGACAGGTCTATCAGGAGTATACAGCTGCCTCAGCTCAGTAGGGGGAGGATTTTCTACTAGGACAATAGAGGGAAGCAGGAGTAGCCTTAGGTTTGATGAACATCTAGTTAAGAGTTAAAGGTGTCTGAGTATCTATGACATGCCATGTTTTGTAGCTCATATCACCTCAGTTTATTAAAAGAGATCATTACTCTATGTCAGCTTATAGTTTGATCATCATGTGAATGCTCAAGCAGATCTGTTTGAGGGCACTAACATGGCAGTCTATTTTTAATGACAATTAAGGCACACTGTTTGTTGACAATTCATTGATAAATTAACTTGTAGCTTTGGATTCAGAGTTTGCATCTTTCCATAACTGGGACAGAGTTCCCATTAGGATTTATTGCAATCCTTATTATGATTAATAGAACCACATGCTTTTTATCTCCTAAGGAATGAAGGCAGGATGCCTATTATGTTTAAGAAAAGGAATTATTTGTCCCAATCCACTTGGTTTCGGTGTTCAGTGTGAAGGTTTTATGCAGTGCCAGTTTTCACTAAGGTTAATGAGTAGAGGTGTGCAAAATGGGTCACATTCAATTAGGATTTGGATTCAAACCAAATTGGGAACAGTGATTCAATTAGTTGATTAGGATCACTGTCTCCAATTCAATGTGGCTGAATCCGAATCGGACGATTCAATGCTGATTCAGAGAATCAGCAATTCGGACATAGACACAGCATTAAATGTTTTTTCTGCTTACCTCGAGGTACCAGGCAGCTAGTGAATGCTGTGATCATGGGGCAGATGGAATGTCCCACAGGAGAGTGTGTGTGTGGGGGGGATCCTTGTGTGCTCGGTGGTGAACCCGGAAATGATCCAAATGTACTTCCGGTCGACTTCTGGGTCTGCCACTGAGTGCTCTAGGAGGTCCCCCACACCCCTCCCAGCTAATTGATTGTCTGCAGGGGAACCCTGGGTGCCCCCCCAGACCCAGGAGATACCAGTCATTGAGCCGGAGGGATGCCCCCCCCCCACACACACACACTCCCCAGAAGACCCAGAAGTGCTTCTGGTCCACTTCTGGGTCTGCTGCCAAGCATGCTGGAGATGCCCCTGCACTCCTGTGGGATGCTCCATCTACCCCACAATCTCAACATTCATGAGTCGTCTGCTACCTTGAAGTATGTAGAAAAGACATTTGAAACTATGTCTATGTCCAAATCACCGAATCTTTCCGAATCAATCTGGAGGGTTCTGATTCAATTTGGAGAGATTAAAGGGGCTCCTGATTCAATTTGGATTCAGAGATTCTACCACCGAATTGGGCTGCATCTCCGCTGAATGGAATCAGCGACCAAAGCTTCACACAGCCCTATTAATCAGTTAACGTGTCCATTTGTTGCAGCCCAGATCCTCAGTAAGTGTGAGTCCATAGCTCCATTAATTACTCGATGTTCCTGCAATGCAGTTCAGAACAATGCACTTTCTTTATACTATTGCAGAATAATATCCTATTGATTTACTAGCATCTTATCAATGCAGCTATATCATTTTACAGCATTTTGCAATCCGGCCTTAAATCCCACTGAGCAGTTTATACTGTTTTACCTGTGTGAATTTGGGATCACATCAGCTGCATACATATATGATACAATATACTGGATTTTGAATTTTTGCATTCTAAATTCCATTAAAGTTTCTTTCAACAGTTATCTAGTGAGTCTGTTCAGAAGAAGAAAACTTAATAACAGTTTAGTTGTATTGGTGGGATAGTAACATACAATACATTAATGTGATTCACTTTTATCTGCATTGTTGTCAATCTCAGAATGTAAATTCAGAGTTAAAAAGGAACGGTTTTAGGAGTACCATGCTCGTATTTATTTTAATTCTCTATCCTTCTGGCTTTTTACGTGTCATTTTTATTTTAATTTTAAAATTACTGTTAATGTTAAAGTTGTAGCATCCAACACATAAATGCAGGTTGGGGCTTTGTGTGCAGGGACATCAAGTAACCATGAAGGAAGGTGAAAGTCCTCAAATGATCATGCACCACTGTCGTGAATGAGGACATCAGTGGAAGCAGAGAGATGTCCAAGAAGAGCAGTGAGCGCCTCAGTAGCTCCGTTGAGACAGGAACTTTAAAAACTGTGATTACTTCCACATGTAATAGTGCCAAAGAGATGTAGGGAAGCCAAGAAAAATAAAGAAAAGGCAAATAAATATGATTAAAGGCTGAAGGACAAAGACCTTGGGCCTAGATCCTGAATGTTATGGAGATGCCTAACACCAGGAGAAAGCAATGATCAGGTATGGATTGATTATTAATTCAGTGAACAACTGTGAGCAAATATTTAAACATATAAAGAGGAATGATGGGGAAGAATTATACAACATAATATTAAAGAAGTCAGTCAGGGCTCTTATAGGTTTTGATCACTGCCACAGGCGATGATCTGGTAAGGGGCTCCAGGTCCTTGACCACCTGAGTGATAGCGATCATCGCTTGCTAGAATTCATCATCCAGCACAGGGTGTCAAGGGAACTACAGCAAGGCAGTAGCCCTAGATTTCAAGAGGCCCAACTTCAATGAGTTGAGGAGACTAGTGGGAGAGGTGCTGGGGTTCTCGAGGGCAGGGGAACTCAGTGCCCAAGATAAGCGGTCATTCCTTAAAGAGACGATACTCAGGTCCAAAGGGGTGACAATCCCAACAAGTAGCAAGGGGGACAAGAGTGCCCAAAAGCCTACCTGGCTCATCAATGTTAGGAAAGCTAAGGCAGACATAGAGCTAGGACTAGCATCCAAGATCAAGGATAATAAAAAGTCCTTTTTCAAATATATAGGGAGGATGAAGAAGGCGCTGAGAAATGTGTGTATCTTGCCCTGCAAGATGCGCTGGGCAATCTGGTGGTCGCACCACAAGAGAAGGCAGACATCATTAACAAATTCTTCACCTCCATTTTCTTGGGCAGGGACCAGGACTCCCCCACCATCACTCAAGACAGACTCGAGGGGAATGCTTCCAGACCTAAGGTTGAGGAGGACCATGTTAGAGTGCTTCTAGAGGGGCTGGATGTGTTCAAGTCAGCAGGTCCAGATGCTCTCCACCCCAGGGTGTTGAGGGAGCTAGAAGGGGTTATTGCAGGGCCCTTGGCATAGCTTTATGAGTGCTCGTGGTGCTTGGGCCAGGTGCCAGATGATTGGAAGATAGCCAATGTGGTCCCCATCTTTAAAAAAGGGAGGAGGGAGGACCTGGGCAACTATAGGCCCATCAGTCTTACCTCAATCATGGAGAAACTCTTTGAGAAGATCATCAAGGAGCACATTTGTGATGGGACGGCATCAGGGGTGATGCTGAGGGGCAACCAGCACGGTTTCATTAGAGGCAGGTCATGTCAAACCAACCTGATTGCCTTTTATGATCAGGTCACAAAAGTATTGGATGCAGGTGTCGCTGTAGATGTAGTCTTTCTGGACTTCAGCAAGGCCTTTGACACTATCGACCACCCCATCCTCATTAAAAAACTAGGCGACTGTGGCATCGATGCCTACACGGTCAGATGGATTGCAAATTGGCTGGAGGGTTGTACTCAGTGGGTGGTGGTGGATGGGTCATCTTCAACCTGGGGGGAAGTGGGTAGCGGAGTCCCCCAGGACTCAGTCCTTGGGCCCGCACTGTTCAATTTCCTTATCAGCGATTTGGACGATGGGGTGAAAAACAACCTGTTCAAATTTGCTGATGATACCAAAATATGGGGTGAGGTGGGCATGCTAGCAGGGAGGGAAAGACTGCAGCAAGATCTGGAAAGGTTGCAGGGGTGGGCTAAATAAAACAGGTTGTGTTTGAGTACTGACAAGTACAGGGTGCTGCACTTGGGCAGTAGTAACCAGCAGCACACTTATAAGATGGGAAACTCCCTTCTTGAGAGCACCGAGGCAGAAAGGGACTTGGAGTCATCATTGACTCTAAGATGAATGTGGGCCAACAATGCGAGGTCATGGTCAGCAGGGCTAACCAGACCCTATCGTGCATCCACAGGTGCATCTCTAGCAGGTCCAAGGAGGTGATCCTCCCCATCTACGTGACACTGGTACCTTCAGTCTAACAACGGGGGCCTTGAATCTAAAAAGGTTGAAAACCACTGAACTAAACAAATGAAAACCCTGTAATTAAGCAGCTTACCTATCTCAGTCTTGATTCTTATCTCACTAACAGAAAACTGAATTCACTGGAGTTTCCCCAGTGTGAAGCTAGAATCAGGCCCTATAGTTATAATCAGTTATAGAACTTGCTTTATACGAGGACGGTGGCTGATGTGGCTTCCTAGTAGCAGACCGAGGCCCCATCACCCCACTGCTATAAAAATGTAACAATATTTTATATGTAGGAATGATAACAGCTTAATGGTTCCCCTCACTTCCTGGGTGACTGAAACCAGGCTCATGCCTCATAACGCACCTGAGGAATGTGAATCTGATATCTCTGCAGACACCTTACTTTTTACGATTGCTTCCATAGTTCATTGCAAATTTATAACCAGGGCAGCAGGTTGAGTTATTTAGGTGTTTTTAATAGTGTGCAGGTTTGCGTGTGTAGAATAGGTTTAACAGGGGTTGCATGTGAAGAAGGACAAAGCCACGATGAGCTGCAGATGGGAATGTATTGCCTCAAAGATTTTTTTTTTTTTAATTTTCATTACCCCACATCCCTTTTTCTCTTTCTTTCCAGCCTCTAATTAGATGTCTTGCAGGCATCAGCTCTGTCAGGGACTCCTCAGAAAAAAGAGGAAGAAATAAGAAGATACAGTCAGTTTTAATGTGCTCTTCTTGTGACAGTAGGATCTTTCCTAAGGTTGGCTACAGCCGGCTGCACTTGAGCTCTGTTATCTGACTCTAACTGGATTCAGGTCCGAAAAATTAAAAGTTTAACTCAACTCCTTGCTTTCTCTATGTCACTCTTTAGCCACTTCTGTTGATCGAACCACCCTCACTGCTGGTTTTCAAGACTGGAAATTGGACACCATCTTTGTCTTTGCTCCCAGCCAGGCCCTGTCCAAACTTACTACTTCTTCCACAACATCTCTACGATACGGTGTTTTCTAGGATGAGACAATAAATTCAATCACATTGTCAAATTATAGTTGTAAATACTTTTGCTATATGGGCTCCACACACAAGTTTTGTCCTCTTTTCCCTCTTTGCTTCAGCCATCTATATAATTCAGAGAATCACCCCATCTTCATAACTACCATCTTTTTGCTATCAGGCTGGTTCCTTTTATTTGTTTTCTGTGCTCTTTGCTTCTGAGTACTACAGGCACTGAAGGACATTATTAGGTTTCTTAGAGGATAGCTATATCAAAGTTTTAACAGCAGCTTATAAAGGCATCTGAACTCATTTAAAACTAGCTAGTTGAAATATGGCTACCAGTGTATCTCACACCATGGAGCTTTTGTGAGCTTGCAGCCCTACTATTTACCAGGTTTTCAGGAAGGTTTTGCAATATGTTGTCACAGTGACATCGTTAGCTAATGTAAAGCTAGCTCTGGCAGGTTTACTGTAGCTGTAGTCATGCTTCGACTGCAAAATAGCCAGGAGAAGCTAGGGGAACGTGTGTGGGGAGTTGAGTCACACCCCAATCTGGCTGTGTGACATGTGCAGGGAGCTCTCTGAGCTCACCAGCTCAATACCATGGCTGCTGCCACAGCCTGGAGAGATGCAGCTCTGGAACGCAAGGATGAACACAGCTACTGTTCACCTCCCCTTTGCCTTCTGCCACCGGCAGACCAGAGGGTGAAGGTGAGCGTGGCAATGGTGTTCATCCCACTGATTCCAGACCCCTGCCGGCCTAGGCTCTGGCAGCTGCACTGAGCCAGTGAGCACAGGGAGCTCGCTGCTTGCATGCCACACAGCTGTAGGAGGATGTGGTTGCACCCTCCACTCAGCACCTTCCCTTGGATCTGCCCATGAGACATCCCCTACTCTATGTCTTTTGCTTGAAAGAAACATGCAGTATGACTAAAAAGCACAAGTTAGACAGGCTGCCACCATGCTGGGGCATGCAGAGTCTGGCCAGATGGGCTTGCACCAAAACTAAAAGCACAGCACTGTGCTCACAGCAATAGTAATGTACCTGTAATGCCCGCAGAGAAGAATATGCTATGTCAGGGGTCTCCAGCATTTTTCAGTAGGAGATCACTTTTGGCATTTAAAAGCAACTCAGGATCTACTGTCCTCCTGCCACCAGCCCTCCTCCCGTCACCCTCACCCAGCAGGTAAGTCGGTGGGGAGGGAGCAGGGGAGGGAGGGATGCAGATTGAGGCAGAGGGGAAAAAATTATTTGGGGGGCATGCCTCCCCAACAGGTAAGTCTGACCCGGCCCCACTCAACGTACCCCTGCTTCTGCCTCTGCAGCACTGTCCTGTACCTCAAGTGCCTCGATCTAGCCCGTGCCCCTTCCCTCCCCCACAGACTGACCTGCTGGGCTGGGGCACATGCATGCATGCACGTGGGCACTTAGCCCCCCACCCCAGCCTCATATCCACTTCAGGAGGCTCTGAGATCTACTGCAAGAGGCTCCAAGATTTACCGGTGGATCGAGATGCAGAAAGCATGCCAGTTCAAACAATGCTGCTGTTAGATGTTAGGGTCGGAAGGGACCTCAATAGATCGAGTCCGACCCCCTGCCTTTTATGTCTATTTTTCTATCCCTCACCCACAGTACAGGGATTGGAAGGGACTTCAGGGAAGGATGACAATCACTGATCAGCTGCACAGTCAATATGAGAGCAGTCCTCCCCTCTTCTCCCTCCCTCTCCTTACTTTGTTTTCCTGCAGGCAAGTCCAGCTTAAGCTTCGAAACTCGAAATGTTTCAAAACATTTTGAAATGTTTCGACTGCCCTCCTTTTGTTTCAAAGCTGTCTTGAAGCCCTTCGTTTCATTTTGATTTTGGTGTTTCGAGCTTGAAATGAGTCAAAACAGCATTGAAACAAAACAGCTGGTGAAATTCTGCCCAGCTCTGATGTGTGAATGTGTGCTGCATTCAGTTTGCAACACTGCAAACCGCACGCGTACACTTGTGGGGATGTGCCCTCAACGTCTAATATTAAGCTGCTGGCAAGGTCCTGATGCAGATAACCACAATTAGGGAAGCATCTGATTTCACCTCTGCAGACACATAGTTTTCCTATACTTTCAGTGGGGCACAAATATGCAACTCAAACATCCACAGGGGAAAATTCTGCTTTGTCTTGGAGGGCATACATTTCTCCCATTCATTTTAATGGACAGGACATAGATGCTTCGGTTATACAGGAGCAGGTGGTTCTCCATTCAGTTCAATGAATGGACTATATTAATTTGTGCCAGAACATAAGATGGCTTCTGACTGCACAAGGCAATCATGTCTTAGCATGAGCCTGAGTCTTTGGCCCAGGGAGGAAGTGAAAATTTAGGCATTTAAGGATGCCTAAGCAGTTAAGGAGGGTCTTGATGCAACTCACAGTTGGATTTAGATGCCTAAGTTGTATATTAGGCACCTAAGTCCTTGTTTGCCTTCTCAGTGAAGGCTAAGGTTCAGAGGCACAATCTGAATGTCTCTGTGTGGCTCCCCTCTCCTCCCTTTTAGTCCTCACCCCACAATTTTGGTAGCAGCAGTTTAATTACAAAGATCACCATCTTTTCCCTCAATTTAAAAAGACAAACACAGTAAATGATTATAAGGTTTACAAGTTATGCTGCAAAAGGCTTTTCAGCGGCAAGGTGAATTGCTAATATTAAAAAAGGCAGAGGATATTAGCAAGAAGGTGTTTGCTATAGGCCACTGTAGAAGATAATGTTTAGCTATTAGCCCATGAGGCAAAGGTCCTGCTATTAATCATCTTGTAGATGCTCTTCTAAACAAATTCCATCAACCTATTATGTTTCAACTGGAAATACAGCTCCAAGAGCGAAACAAGCATACATTTTATGGCCCAGTTAATTTTCCTTCCGTTTTTGGAGTGATTCATTTTGTGCAAGGAATATTCATACATGTGCCAATGCAGAATTAAGCTTTATTTATTTATGTATAAGTAGAAATCCATTCAGGTCATTGCCTTTGCAGGTGGCTCACAATGCCAAGTTAAAAAAATAAATAATAAAATACCAGCATAGTGAAATTTTGAGGATCAAGACACTATTCATTTATAATCAGGCAATCCATTCCACCTTCTTATGTTTGACTCCTGCCAAATCGCTGCTGTATGGCTAAGCTATGTGGTCAGAATGTGGTTTTAATAACATACGGCTTCTGGCTAATTTCATTTTAGCCTGTATATTATGTTTTAGTCAATGTATTTGTTCCTCTTTTTAGGTCACAGAAGTTACCTTCTCAATAAATTAGCTCTGACACCCATTTTAAATCATGGCAGCATAGCTGTGTTGTTAAAGAACCAGCTAAAGAGCCAGGAAATGTGAATTCTGTTCCCAGGTCTGCAATTTATGTCATGTGTGATATTTTGCATGTCATTTGGGGTCAAATTCTACCCTCCTTATTCATTTTTCCCCTCTACAGTATCATTGCAATCAACTGAGCTGGGCATTAAGGTGTAATATGTAATAAGTAAGGTTAACAGAACCTAGTGCTTCATATTTGCCTCCCTAAAGACCCCCCAGGCTATTCTTTCCTGACTCCAACGCTTGTAAAGTTTTATTATGCAGAAAACAGTACGGCTTCCATCTTGCAAGGTGCCTGTTTCCATCAACAACTTTACAGAATAGGTTCCCAAATTTCCATATGAAATAGAATGGAAAGTTAGCATTTGGACAACAATAACAAAAAATGTGTTGATGTGGTGGTGTGATGTTATATTCTTTCTCAAAGAGCCTGCACTGTTTTCCTGGCATGCTTTTACTTTGTATAATGCAGCAATTAGCATGGAATATGCTCGGATTCGCAGAAGAAGAGTCATCCATCAAATATTAATGAGGGCAGCAAAGCTTTAGCTTGCTCTTTACAGATATCTGTTGAGGCAGGACAAATGAGCAAATCAGGAAATGATGAAACACATGGTGGAAATGCAAAAATGGAGTCTCTGAGTCCTGCAAAAATGCGAAAATTTGACATACTTGTGAAAATGAAAAAATGAAGATTGTCTTGATTATTAGTAAATATAGATAATTACTATTTTCTACCAGACACATTATATTATAACAGTTGACCTTGATTGAGGCGGTATTTTATCTTCCAGATTTTTGATTCGCTGCTGCACAGCCTAACAGCAGGTGAGGGAACATTAAGAAATTCAGAACTTTTACTATAATTTTTAAGAGCAGGTAAGCAAACACCTCAATGAGTGATTTAGACAAGAATGATCCTGCCTTGAGCTGGACAATGGATCAGACGACCTATTTTTCTGTGACTCACAGATTTTATGACAACCTATTCCTTTGTCAACAATGACAGGATTTTATGATGCTTGATGACCTATAGTTCACAGTGTATTTCTTTGTGTTGAATAAGAAAACTGAGATTACTAGAGATACTTAGCTACCTAAAGCTACAAACAGGAGTCTAGTGAAAGTTTCAAAATCACCTAAGCAGGTTGGGAGCCTAACTCCCCTTGATTTCAACTCTAGCTTGCTTGGTGCCCTTTGAACTTCCCCACCGATCTCCTTACTTATTTTCTGGTGCCTAAATACCTTTGAAAATTTCACTCCGAGATAGTTCATCACCAGTGGGGTTTCAGGGGAAGTTAGGCACCAAGCAAGCTAGAGTTCTGCATTGGAGTCTGACAGTTATTGAGCTATGTCTTCAAGCAGCTCAGGAGCATTAGATAATGAAGGCTACTACTGGCTTTGATTTAAATGATTTCCTACTGGCTAGCCTAGTCTAGCAAGTGGCATTCCATAATACCATTCTCTTTCTTCTAGACGCTTTTCTTTTATTATTATATTCATTGATTTATTCTTTTCAATTTTATAATTATATTGGCTATTATATGTCACAGGCCAGCTGGGCACTGTGAGAGTATTCATTTGGATCAAGGAGGCAAGTAGGGAGTGGAATAAAGGCAAATTTACTATAGCTTACACACATACAACAGTTAACAAAAAGATAAATGTGATAA
>JAGPOW010003642.1:861580-923715 GCA_030014935.1 Caiman crocodilus | reverse complement strand
GCTTATATTAACTAATATTATCTATTTAGGCAGAATACCAAATGCCTCCAAGAAGCACACATCATTGCTTATTAAACCCTCTGGTTCTGGCTGTCACAATTATATCATACAATTTAATTTATTTAGGAAGGGAGATGCATTTATATTTTATTTCTATACATTTCTACCTTGTGACATATACTACATACCTCATAGAATTTATATAGGAATGAAGATACATTTATACCTTGTGGCACAGACTATACACCTTAGAGTGTTTATATAGGAATGCTGATACATTTATTTATTTAATAGATTTCATGGATATTAGGGGCTGGAAGGGACCTTGTGAGACCATTGAGTCCAGCCCCTCTGCTATAGGCAGGAAGTCAGATGGGATCAAGTGATCCTAGCAAGAAAAATATCCAGACATTTTTTGGAAGAGTCCAGAGTAAGAGCTTGCATCACCTCTGGGGGAGTCTGTTCCAGACCCTGGACACTTGCACTGTAAAAAACTTTTTCCTTATGTCTAGCCTAAATCGGCCTTCCTAGAGTTTGTCGCCATTAGACCGTGTTATCCCTTAGGGAGTTCTGGTGAACAGCTGTTCTCCCAGGTCCTGATGTACCCCCCTTATATAATTTTGGCTGCTACTAAGTCACCTCTGAGCCTTCTCTTTTCCATATTGAAGAGTCCCAAATCCCTTAGCTTTTCCTCATACAGCTTGCCCTCCAGGCATTGGATCATATGTGTGGCTCTCCTGTGGACTCTCTTAAGATTTTCCACATTCCTCCTGAAGTGGGGGGCCCAAAACTGAATGCAGTACTCCAGCTGCAGCCTCACCAAGGCTGAGTAAAGTAGGAGGATGACGTCTCTGGTTTTGCTTGAAATACACTGGTAGATGCACACCAGAGTTTGGTTTGCTTTGCCAACCAGAGCATCGCATTGGTGACTCATATTCATCTTGCGGTCAATCAGGATCCCCAAATCTCTTTTGGTCATGGTCTCTTTTGGCTAGCAAGTGTAGCATTGACAAGCATGTAAGTATGTTGAGGGTTCTTCCACCTGAGATGCAGCATCTTACACTTCTCAACATTGAAGGCCATCCAGTTTTGGTCAGCCCACCTTGAGAGTGTGTCCAAGTCATCCTGTAGCCCTAGCCTGTCCTGAGGTGTGGTCACCCTCTCACATAAATTGGATGTCATCTGTGAACTTTGCCAGTTTGCATCTGAGTCCCAACTCCAGATTGTTGGGACTCCAACTCACCCTACCCCAGGTTGATTTGGTCCCGTCAGCTAGTACATTTTGGGTCCAAACCCTGCAGTCAGTTGCCTAGCCATCAGACCATAAGATGCTCAAGGCCACAGTTCCCCAGCTTAGCCATGAGGCCATCATAGGAAACTAGGTCAAAGGTTTTCTTGAAACCCAGATACATGGCATCCACATCATCTCCCTTGTCCAGGGCTTGTGTCACCTGGTCATAGAAGATGAGGTTGGTCAGGCAAGACCTGCTAGTAACAAAGCCATGTTGGCTGGCGTTCAGAAGCTTGCCTTCTGCTAGTCTGGTCTTGATGGATTCCTTAATTTTCTCCAGGATTTTTCCAGGGATGGACATCAGGCTGATTGGTCTGTAATTTCCTAGGTCATCCCTTCTCCCTTTCTTGAAAATAGGAACTATATTGGCCCTTTTACAGACTTCTGGGACCTCACCTAAGTGCCAGGAATTTTCAAATATCTTTGCCAAGGGCAGGGTGCAGTGATGTTTGCCAGCTCCTTCAAGACGCTCAGGTACATTCCATCAGGGCCCATGGACTTGTGAATGTCCAGTTACTCGAGGTGTTCCCTCACCTGATCCACATCAATTCTGGGCGTGCCACCCACTGCCAGGCTGGTCCATGTCCTTTCTGATAGTGTGATCACCTTGGCAGAGTGAAAAAATGATGTGAAAAAGTCATCTTTGAAATTGGCCTTTTCTTGGGAGTTGGATGTCAGCTGCCCCGTTTGATCCCGCAAGGGCCCAATGCTATCTTTCTTTTTTTGACTTCCCACATATATGAAGAAGGACTTTTTGTTGTCCTTGATTCCCAAAGCTGGCCTGAGTTTTGTTTGAGCTTTGGCTTTTCTGGACTGCTCCCTACTGGTGTGGGCAGGTGCTGAGCAGTCCTCTTTGGTGATGCTTCCCATTTTCCAACTGGAGTAGGCTTCTCTTTTCAGTTAAGAGGTCCAACAGTTCCTTATTCAGCCAAGGGAGTTTCCTTGCCCATTGATTACATTTAATGTGAGATGGAATGGCTTTCCCTTGTGCCTCGAAGATTATGTTCTTGAGAGATGACCATTCCTCATGTACTCCAGTATATAGCAGGATATGGCCCTTAATGCCTGACTGACCAAATCTCTGAGTTTGTGAAAGTCAGCCTTCCTCAAGTTAAGGATTTCAGTTTTACTGAAGGATGCCTGCTCTCTGGTGAACTGAGAAGGTGAACAAATCATGGTCACTGTCACCAAGCTTCCCCTTGAGCCTCAGATTGCTCACCTCAGGTACTCCCCTTTGGCCAGGACCAGATCGAGCAATGCCTGTCCCCTAGTTGGCCCATAGACTTCTTGTGTTAGGTAGAGGTCAGCAATGCAAGCAAGAAAGCTGTGTGACCTGTCTGATTTGGCTGTGCACTCATCCCAAGAGATGTCAGGGAAGTTGAAGTCCCCTATGACAATTATGCATCGAGAGTGCACGGCCTCGACCAGTTCCCTATTGAATTCCCAAACAATTTCTTCCTCTTGGTGGGGAGGTCTATCATAGACTCCCACAAGTATGTTACCCTCCCCATGTTCTTCCTGTATTTTGTCCCAGAGGGTCTCAAGATGCAGTTCCTGATTAGAAAACTCAACTTGCAGGGAAGTGAACTGATCCTTGACATAGAGAGCAACACCTCTAGCTCTTTTCCCAAGATGGTCTCTCTTGTATAAGGTATAACACTCTAAAACAACAGACTAATCATAGGTAGAGTCCCACCAGGTCTCTTTTACCCTACAAGGTTATAGTCGTTTTTACATTAGAGAAGGGCCAGTTCCTCTTTCTTGTTTCCCAAGCTCTTGGCATTTGTGTATAGGCAGTGGAGTCTGCCATGAGAAACCCCATGCCCAGGTTCCCTTGGGCTTCCCAAGTCATTAGTAATGTGGCTGACATGACCTGGGCTAGAACTGTTAATAGACCACCCATCCCCCAGTTGTCTTAGTTTAAAGCCCTGTCCAGAAGGTCAGCCATTCTGGCCAAGAAGGGCTTCTTCCCCTTCCAGGTGAGGTGGAGGCCATCCCTTCCCAACAGTCCGCTCTCTCTGAAGTGCAGACCATGATCAAAGAAGCCAAACCCCTTGCGATAGCGCCATTGCCGGAGTCTTCTATTCACCTTTCCCTCCAGAGCCCATGTCCTGTAACTGGGAGGATCGATGAAAAAATTATCTGTGTTTCCAGAAACCTTGTATAAAAGCAAGACACTATGAAACACACCAAGAACTGTTGTGGAAAGGCAGCTGACAAGACTTCAGGGTGGGGCAAAAGAGGAGGTAGAGGGAGAGGTATAAGTTGTCCCCCCCATTCAATCCTATCAAGTGCCTGCATGCATCACCTTCAGCACAATGGCGGTGCCCTCCCTATATAAGGCATGCAGGGAATACTTGAGGGAGGAGCTGTGCAAGGCAGATCTTCAGGTAACCTTACACTTTACCTCAGACATCTGGAGCAGCCGGGGTGGAGATCATACCTACATCTCCCTCACAGGGCACTGGTGAGACCAGTCAGGCCGTTGATGGGCATTCTTTCAAGCTGAGGTGATGGATGAGTCCCACATAGCAACCAAGATCATGGGGTCCATGAACTGCTTGGTGCAGGGGTGGCTCATTGGGCAGGGTGAGCTCACCCACAGGTTCATGATCAGTGACAATGGAGCCAATATGTTCAAGGTGGCCCGTTGTGCCAAATTTGTTGGCATCCACTGTGTGGCACACAAGTTCTACCTCATTGTTAGGGACATCTTGGTGGGGGACAGGAATGCCGGTGATGGTGCTAGCACCAACAGCAAGCTCATTTCCAAATGCAGGAAGGTGGCAGGCAACTTCCATCTCAGCATCAAGGGAGGCAAGATGCTGCAGGATAAACAAAAAGAGCTGAACATCCTGCAACACAAAATCATGCAGAATGTGGAGACCCACTGAGACTCCACATACCTGATGTTTGAGAGGCTGGTGGAGCAACAGAAGGCCATCCATGAGATGTCCTTGCTTGGGAGGATTGGGATCAGCAGCCCCCTTAACAGAGCTGAGTGGGATACCATCTCCCAGATCTTGGTGGTCCTCTAGCCCTTCCTCTAAGTCACCAAGATCCTCAGCTCTGGCGATGCCCTCCTCAGCCAAGTTATTCCAATAGTGAGGGAACTTCACAGCCAAATAGAGAGCTTCTAGGGGATCGATGTTCCTGGCTAGGGCAAGCCACTGTCACCAGACTTGCATGCACTGGTGAGGTGGCTGAAGAAGGGCATCAGGAGATGGCTTGATCCCTTGCGGTCCAGTAAGGTCCATGTGCTGGCTGTCATGTGGGACCTGAGGGTTAAGGGTAGCATATGCATCAGCCAAAGCTTGAATCAGTGGATGGAGGTGCTGGTGAAGAGAGTCAGGTAGGCAGAATGATGGAGGTGGAGGGATGTGGAAAAGGTGGATCCATTGTCCCATGCTAGTATGTCATCCATAGTTTCATAGTTTCATAGTTGGTAGGTCAGAAAGGGACTTGAGCAGATCATCAAGTCTGATCCCCTGCCATGGACAGGGGACCCATGGGGTCAAACAACCCTGGCCAGGTGATTATCTAGTCTTTTTTTGAAGGCCTCCAGGGTAGGAGTGAGCACCACCTCCATTGGAAGTTGGTTGCAGATCCTAGCAGCCCTGTCTGTCTCCTCCTCCACCAGAGGTACTGTCATTGTAGGCTAAGGGCATGGCTTCCATGGTGGGGTCCAGAGGCACAAGACCCCACCATCAGGCAAGTAGCATTCAGGCCTTGATGGCTGCCTATCTTGCTGAGGATGTGGAGCCACTGATGTGCGACCCCTTGACCTACTGGGCAAGCCACAGCCAGATGTGGCTGGATATGGCCACAGTTGTCCGTGAACGTGTCCTGTCCAATGACCAGTGTTCCCAGTGAGAGTGCATTTAGTACTGCTGGGAATATAGTGAAACCCCACCATACCTGCTTGGGTCCTGGTTTGGTGGAGCAGCTGGTGTTCCTCAAGGTGAATCTCCTGCTGCTAGGGTTCCCCAAGCTCTAGGTGCAGACAAAGTGAATGCCACCCTCCTCACTCCAACCACACCTATTTCCTTTTTTCATTTTTTAAAAAACAATTACTGCCCCACTTTCAGAGCTGGAGGGGGCACTCACTGTATCAGTAGCTAGCAGAGGAAGAACATATCAATGCTGAGCTTCCGTGCCAGGATGAACTTGGAGGTATGAGCTGGGGTTATGGGGAAGGAGGAGGCCCCAGGTCCTGGGCATGACCACTAAAACTGCACTCTGCCAGGGTTGGGGAGGCCTGGCAGGACTGCTGGCAGCATGGAAGTCCCAGGAAATGCCAGGACCAAGGGTTCCTGTGGTAAAAAGTGAATAGGATGCTCCATAATCTCCAGCTACCACATGCACGCACACAGTACTGGCTGGGGAAAGCCCAGAACCATCATATCTTTGACAGGCCTGAGGCTTGTTGGTTGTAGTGGAGTTGTGAGGCTCCAGGTGAGGTTAGCTTAGCTGCCTAGCATGCCAGTCAGTGAAAATGGAAATAGAGGCGTTATGGAAATGGAGCTGGGGGGCAGGGAGGGGAAAGGGGGATATGGCAGGGCATATAGAAGTGGAGAGGCACCTGGGAAGTCAGATGTCCAGCAGGTTGTAGTGTGCCAGAATTCCAACGTCTATATTGAGTCCATGAGCCCAGGGGCTGGCCCCAGCTTCCCCTAACCTACCCAAGACAATTTGCTGCATGCCAGAGTGCATGTGCAGGGGCATGCTGGGGGACAAAAAGCTGTGGCACAACTATGTCACTGCTATTTGTCCCACAGGGAACATGCACCCCTGCACATGTGCATTCATGAGGATGCAGCTGGAAGGTGCATCTACACGTTCAATTAGTGTACGTGCATTCCAGCAAATTTCGTGCTGGAGTTAACGGCTCCTGGGCTCAGTGTCTACATATGTACCCAGGACCACATTAATTTGAGCCAGGAGGCAGCAGCTCCAGGCTGGCAGCAAGCTTTGGGGGTCAGCTCTGTGCATTGGGGCATGGTGTCAGGTGCCGGAGGGGCTGGCTGGGGCACAAGACTGCAGAGTCTTTAGCCTAGGCAGAAGGCAGGGGTCTGACCTCCTGCGGCCTGGGCTGACTGGGCACAATTTACACTTTGGTCAGTGTTTGCATGTGTGTTTAGGTGCAGTTATTTTCACAACTGTCCCCAACGGTACTATCTCGCGATGGTAAAAATTAGTTTGCTGTGGTCCAATAGCATGACACATGTAGACTGTGATGCTTTACACCACAGCAAATTAGTCTACGGTGTAGTGAAGTGCATCCTGAGTGGGTGAAACAGTGCCATTAGTAATATTTTAACTGTTCTATTGTGCATCAAAGCCCATTAGTGTGTAGAGGTAGGTTCAGCCTCAGGATTTATGCTACATCTCTCAGAAGGACTCATTGGGGTGGCATGGAAAAAATATTCTTCAAATTCTCCAGTGAGATATGTAACCCTTATGATCCAGAGGAAGTTTTGAAGAAGGCACCTGCTCTTTGACTCAGCATGTGGAGAAGAAAAAGTTTAGAGAAACAAAAGAGCTAGACACTAAGGAGTTCTAGCAAACTCAAGCCTTTGCCTTTTCGGAAATGCAAACACTTTATTCAACAATTTGTCAGGTGGATGAAGAATAGCTCAAATTTTTAATTTTCCCTTTTACCCTAATACACAATATTTCATGGGATGAAAAAGTCTAGTTCCCAATAACATAGACAAACTTTTGGCCTGTTTCATTGTTCTGAGATGTATGTGGGGAAAGGGGGTTGGGAGCAGAAAGGTGATACGTTCTTCCCACCAGATAAACCATATCAGAAGCACACAGGGCAGGCAGAGCTGTTTGCCACCTTGTCGAGGCTAAAAATAGGAAGAATGAAGAAAATGCAACAGTTCAGGAATAGGTTGAAATATCACCTGAGATAAGAAATCGCAGTTCCATGGAACTTTAGTTATTTTATGCTCAAGTGATCCTCAACTGTTCTCCAAGAGTTCACAGGGACTGGAAGGAGAGAGAAAAAGAAGACCTTGTTCTGGCTCTACTCTGTTTACTGATACGTAACAGGCAGGTTTAGCTGACTTTTATTGAGCTGCCCGAGATGCTCGGTGGGGAAGTCAAGCAAATGACATGTCCGAGGTACAGCTCACATGAAGTGCAACTGCAGTGTCCACTGCAACTTTGCCTTTCTATAAAATACCCTTTCTCTGCTGATAACTTAGAGCGGGGAGAAAGAACTCGCAGGAGTTTGAGATGAATGTCCTTTTCGCTCCAGGCTGATACATTTGTCATGGCTAGGTAGGTAGAGGACCGGTGTGGATTAATGAAAATGGTACTATATAAACTGGGAAGTATCAACTTGTGCATATAGCCATCTTAGATACTCTGGGTTGTTCTGATAGCTACCCTCTTCTCTCTCCTGCTTTTCTTCCTATTGCTGGCTACACTTGCTTATTGTGGTCTTGTCTCAGAGCTCAAGGAGAAGGGATTATGTCTGCAAAGCACTAAAGATGATAATTGGATTGGGACTTTTGGGAGCAACGTAAATTATTCTCATATGAACCTATCAGTTTCAGCAAGGTTATAATTAAGAACCAGAGAGCATGTCTACACAAGACACTTAATGCACACAAGACTAATTCTACTGCGCAACGGGCAAACCCTATGCTACTGGACAGTAAAATAAATCTACTACGTGTTACCATCACCAAAATCCCATTCAACTGTGCTAATGCGCAGTAGCACCAACTACAGTGCATTAAGGTTAGTAATAATGTCATGCACCATAATTAGGGCACATAAATGAACATGAAGACATGCCCAGTCAAAAGTATTTCCCATGTTAGACCCTCCCTATTTCTCCCACCACTGCAGTAAATAAAAAGGAATCGGTATCGGAGAGTGTTGTCTGTACTGGGGAAAGATTTCTGTGGTAGGCTGTCTTCCTCCAATCTGTTTGCTCCACGGATGTCCTTCAGGAACCCTTGGACAGTGGTTGGATTAAGGGGACCAGTCACACTGTCTGAAATTTCCCCTCCCAAATCTGAACATATCTTGACTCACAAGAGGCCCAGTTTACTCCATTGATTGTGGAGCCTTGTACCACAGGAAAATATGCTCTAGTGCCAGCTGCAGAAGGTCTGAAGAACAACGGCACAGGGCATCTGTGATTCCTGCTCTGTGATGCAGCCTGGAGACTGGTGTAGGAACCACACGAGTGAAAGGGTCTAACAAGGGGATATACTATCTCAGGATGTCTTCCAAGGCAGTCCATGGCAGTGAAACAGCTAGAGCCTCTCAGCTTCCCTCCCTCTCTCCCCACCTTCCCAAAGGATTTCCTCAGGTGAGGCAGTGATGGACCTAATGCCTGTACTTCCCCAGAGTGAACCTCCTTCCTAACACAGCTCCATGGGATGGAGGAGGAGGTACAGATGATGTCTTCTTCATCAGGTCCACCGTCTTCAATAACTGTTAGGAGTTTCCCTTCCATGTTGTAGGGTTGCCTTGTTACAATTTGTGGAAGAGGTTCAAAAAACAGCTACTAATTATATGGGCCCTACATCCAGGGCTACAGTTCAAGAAGCCTCTGCACAGATGTCCTTTGCTGCCTGTAGAGTCCTCAAGGTATCTACATATCTCTGTAGGTCTGCAGTGCAGGGGATCCAACCCATGCTCGTATGGTGCAATGGAAGACTCTTTCCAGACTGAGGAGATTCCACTTTCCTCTGCAGATTCAACTCTACCAAAGAACCTCTCAAAGAAAACTTCCCCCAAAAGGCCATGCGCCTCAGGTGAAAGGGAAGCTGGATAAATTTGCAGCAGGGAAGGACAGATTGGCACCTGCGCTGACAAGATAATGCCTTTCTGATTTAGTCAGAATTATTCTGAGTACCGACAGTGCCCTAGTTAAGGCAGAGCTGCTGAGGCTACGGCAACACTTCCTTAAGAAGACAAAGGATGTTCTATTACTGCTTCCCTGCTGCTCTTTGCATGCTGCAAGAAAGCAGTGAAGAGATTAATTTATTTCCGTTTTTTCCTGTCTCCTCGTATCTTCTTTCTCCTGCTTCTTCTTCCCTCTTTATGCTGTAATTTGCATTGGCAGCATGTGACTAGCAGCAAAGTTTTTAAAAATAAGACCTGAAGTCACTCATACCTAGGAATTCAAAGTGGCACATGACAAAAAGACATCCTTCAAGAGGAGCGAAAGATTGGAAAGGGACACTGAATTTGACCTCTTAGTCACAATGGACCATGCTACAGCAGGGTGGCATCACGGCGACTGCACTTTGATGACACAGATTGGTTTGCAAAAGAATTTAAAATGAAGTTTCTTTCTGCTTTCATATCTGATCTTTTTATGCTACTGAAATTACTACATCATAATTTGGTAAACATAGGAGCTCCCAGGCATTTTGGTGCCAACTGCAGACAGATCAGGCAATAAAATGACAAGAAAGGAAGAACTCTATTCTCTCTCTATTACAGGGTCTCTTAGCAGAAGCCTGATCATAAAACACAATAGCTAAAATAGTGTTTCATCTTTCATTCTAGACCCCATTTTAAGAAGTCTTCCTATGTGCTTTCAAGCAAATGTCATTTTTTTATTTCAACCTTATTTGACAATGTTGGGGTTCAGTAGGTTAAAGCATTTTTTCTGGCATGAGAGATGGTATTATATTTTCCTCATAGATTCAAATAATCATTTCTATACTCAAATAACTCAATAGTTATTGAGGTTACAGGCTTCAAACTCGACTTGTTATATAGCTCTCCCTGAACTGAATGTTGAGACAAAATATTCATGAGTCATAGTCATAGTTATGAATCTTTACAAAGTTTTTACCCATGTACATCAGAGCTTCAGCCTCAGATGCTTTGGTCAGTGAATTGTCGCATGTGGTCCAAAACGTTTCTGATCCTATTTTTAAGACATTTTCAAGACCTATTTGCTAAAAGTTCTTCAGTTAAAGCCAGGGGTGTAGGTTGTAGCTGTATTGGTCTAAGGACATAGGCAGACAAGGTTTCTTGGGTGAATCTGATATCTTTTATTAGACCAACTCAAATAGTTGGAGAATAGTTATTAAGCAAGCTTAAAGCCATACACATTCAGGAATAAGACGTCTAGGTATTCATAATTTCGACATTGAGAAACTGATTTTCTTCAAATGTAACTCATTTGAAGCCATTTTACTTCACTTTGGTGCAAGATGTTGACAAAAGTCATGAATGGATCCTGAGTCTGTGAAGTGAAGTCTTAATGAGCTCTAATTTCCAATGGAGACTCTCTCTGAGTGGGTTGTCTCAGTGTCTCGTTTTGCCCATTGATAAAATGAGGATATTAAACCTTACTTTTCCTATCTCATAGAAGTGTTTGGAGAAATTAGATGCGCCTTTTGTAAAACACTGTGTAAGTACAAGGCATTTATCATCTACAAATAAGCCCCGTATGAACTCTCAATCTTTGAATCGGTCCACCTGGGTGTGAAAGTTCAAAGCAGTTTAAGTCCTTTAAGACTTGTAGGTTTAGAGTTTAGAGCAGCTTAAATTACTTGAATGGCTTTGAGAACATAAGCTACTTAAACCTTAAAGCACGGCTGTGTGAAGTTTCAGTCACTGATTCGATTCGGCAGAGATTCAGCCCAATTCAATGGCTGAATCTCTGAATCTGAACCCAATCAGGAGACCCTTTAATTTCTCTGAATCGATTTGGAATTCTCCAAATTGATTTGGAGAGATTTGGAAAGATTCAGCTATTTGGACGTAGACACGGCTTTAAATGTTTTTTCTACATACCTCAAGGTAGCAGGTGGCTTGTGAATGCTGCAATGCTGGGGTGGATGAAGCATCCCACAGGAACACGGGGGCTCTCCAAAGTGCTCAGCAGAACACCTGGAAATGGACCAGAAGCACTTCCAGTCCACTTCCAGTTCTGCTGGGAAGCACACTGGGGGGCCCATCCTCAACCTCCCCCAGGCTCAGCAACTGGTGCCTCCTGGCTCTGGGGGGACACCCGGGGTCCCTGAGGCCAATCGTTGAGCCAGGAGGGTGGTACAGAGTGCCCCCCCCCGCACGCTCCCTGGCGGACCAGGAAGTCAATCAGAAGTACTTCCGTTTCACTTCCGAGTTCATTGCTGAGGCTTCCTGCCCCTCCCCTCCCCTGCCCCCAGCACTCCTGTGGGATGCTCATTCATGAGCTGTACCTGGTATTATGAAGTATGTAGAAAAAGTATTTAAAGCTGTGTCATTGTTTGAATCGCTGATTCTCTGAATCAGCATCAAATCTTCAGATTCGGATTTGGACCGTTTGAATTGGGACAGTGATCTGAATCAATGAATTGATTCACTGTCCCTGATTTGGGCTGAATGCAAATCCGAATCAAATGAGGCCCATTTCACACACCCCTAGCTTAAAGTACTTTAAACAATTTATTTGCCTGGCTAAGCCACACCATAACCAAGACTTAATAAGGAGACTCAGTAGAGACTAATTGGTACCAAGCCATGCCCATGGAACTTTCAAGGTGAGGAGACGGAAGGTTTTCTGCAGATTTTACTAACCCCAAGACTACTGCTATAGAGGCTGCAAGCCTTGAACGTGCCATCACAAGGACAACAGTTTAAGCCCAGCACTGGGGATACATGTTGAGGAACTTTGTGCTTTGTGTTATGGAATTTGAAAGGACTGTAGGTTGTAAGATCCATGCTGACACGCTGCAGACTCCTTATAATCCTTGTGAAATTGGCCTTCAAGTCGCTCTGCAGACAACTCCAAATTCAGTTACTCAGTTCCGGAAGTCCTGCATTGCAGAATTTGAGGAATGAATATAACTATTCGTTCTTTGACCTATAATATTCTATAATGTTTTGAACTGACTGACTGTTTATTTACAGCGCTAAATATCTTGATAAGACTTTTGCCTGCAATCTATACCATCTAATATATAGAAATGCATCATGTAACTGAGTTAGTTTTGTTGGAGCAGGCTTAACTTCTGGACTCCTCTCAACATTGATGGGAACTTCCACAGGCACCTCTGCATCCTTCTGTTCACCCTTTGCAGTAGATTCTATCACATGTGAATTATGGGCCTCAAATGTGGATCGGGACCCAGTAATACTGGGCACTACACAGATGTTAGAGGCATCGTTGAGATGTTCTCTAACACAGACTACTCACAACCTAGAATCTAGAAAGTAAACAAAAAGGTGGAGAAATGAGGAGATCAAGTGAGAGGGCAATGGAGAACAGGCAGATGAATTTATATAAGGTCCTGATTTTACAAGTATTACCATGAGTGGACTTTTGTGTCTGCATAGAGCCCTATTGAAGCCAATGGAGACTCTGGAGGGCAGACCAAGAGCAATGGTACTCACAGTATGGCCTGTGGGTCATAGCCAACTCATCCAAACTGTGGGGCTTCCCATGGGTCTGGGACATTGCAAGTGGGGGAGTGGTGGCAGTGTTTATGCCATGGCTCTGGGAGGATCACAGCAGTTAACACTTATACTTCTCCCCCACCAGTAAATTTTTGGACCTGTTGGGATCCCCACGCACCAGATCCAGCCCACATATTGGCTGAGATTCACTCATCTGGCTCACATGCTGAAAACCTACTCACCTGGACACTGGATTCACATCCTTTCAGCTGCAGGATCAGGATCTAAGTTAGCAGCCAGTGGTGTCAGTAATTGTAGGTAATCGCCAGTCCTCTTAGACTACAAGGGTGAGACTTGGCATTTATTCTCAGGATTTGGTTTTACACTAAGTGTTTCCTTTAACAACCACAGAATCTCACTGATGTGTGATTACAGATCCTGGTCATAAAACATTTACCATAGTGCTTCTACACCAACGATTTCTAACAAAATAATGGCATGGCAAGTTAAGAATTCACTTTAATAGGATGAATGATGCTTTCCTACCATTCATTAATTAATATTTTCTCAACTGTGTGAAAATATGCTGCATAGTGGGAGACAAAATGACATAGAAGAGAGTGGGCACCAGCTGAAAATAAGCCATTACTTGTCTCATTCTAAGATCTACCCGTGGCAAGATCTTGTGATTAACCAGGCTAATATAGGATGTCCCTCTCTACTGAAAATGCCAATGATTGGCCATGACAAACAACATGAATAGCACTGGAGTACTGTTTTGTATTTTTTTATGGCATTGGAGTACAATTTTCCAATAAGTATCGCATAGGCAAACAGGAAGAAAATTAGGAAGTACAAGACACAATTTGAGATGCAGCTGGCAGGGCACATAAAAGGCAATACAATAAACTCAATAGGCGTGTCAAAAGTAAGAAGAAGATCAGCGAAACCATCGGTCTCTTACAGAATGTGGAAGGCTATCTAGTTATACATGATGCAGAGAAGGCTGAAATATTTAACGCCTTTTCTGCTTTGTTTTTCACAAATATGGGCAGCTACCAGATGACAAGTGCAGTTGGCAGAGAAGATAGGGAAGGAGACAATGTAATGTCAGAACAGGTTAGGGATTACAAAGAGAGGTTGGATACTTTCAAGCCAGCAGGGCTGGATGGGATGCACAGCCAGGAACAGCCAGCATGGATTCATTAAGCCTGCCATGCCTGACTAACCTGCTTTCCTGCTATTAAAAGGTGACAGGCTCTGTGAGAACAGTGGATGTGATATACCTTGGCTTTAGAAATGCCTTTGACACTGTCTGTCATGACACACTCATAGATAAAGAAATGCAAACTAGATGAAAGGTGGATATACAACTGGATCCTTGTGCTTAATGGATCAATGTCCACTTGGGAAGAGGTATTAAGTAAGGTTTCTCTGTGATCTGTCTTGGGTCTGTGATTGCTTAATGTCTTCATTAATTATTTGGATGATGGGATCGAGTACACCCTTAACTAATTTGTGAACAACTTCAAATTGGTGGAGTTGCAGATGCTCTGGAGAGTAGGGTTAGGATCTAGAATGACATGCACAGGCTGTAAAAATTGTTCACAGTCTGTCAGATGAGATTCAACAAGGATAAGTACAAAATCCTGCACTTGGGGACATATCTGGATTGACCAGGCTGTAGGCAATCACTCAAAATATACTGTAGGCAGGTTCAGGTCACACCAGGTATCAGTGACAGTCCAGGTTTTCAGGCCAAGAGTTGAGGCAGTGTTATGGCCGGAGTGGAAGGTCCAAACAGAGTAGGGGCAGAGACTGTGACGGTGCTGGGATGAGGCTGGGATCAGACAGGGGCACATAGGAGTGAGGCAGGAGCAGGGATGGTGTGAGGCAGATGTCCAAAGGGCACAAACAGAAGCAACATTGCTGTGACAAGTCCCAAAGAAAATAGGAGCAGTTTTATAATCCTCCTGTCAGGCACTCACAGCGCCTATAAGTTCCCCCTAGTCACCTGACTCCTTATCATTGTCCTCACCGGGCTGGGGATGACATCTGACCAGCTGTGTTGTGGCATTCAGGATAGTCTGTCTGCTGGCCTGGATATACTGAGTTCAAATTCCCCATGGCCCTAACAGGACAGAATAATTGCATGCATAAATACAGACTGGGGAATGATGGCTAGGCTGCAATGCAACAGAGAAAGACCTGGGGATTACAGTGCACCATAAGATGAATATGAGCCAACAGTTTGTTCTTTTTGTAAAAAAAGCCAAAGGCATCTTGGCTGTATTAACAGGAGTGTTGCTTGCAAATCAAGGGACGTGATTCTTCCTCTCTATTTAGCACTGATGTGGCCTCATCTGGAGTACTGTGTCCTGTTTTGGCACCCACACTCCAAGAAGGACATGGGCAGTTTGGAAATAATCCAGTGCAGAGCAACAGAAATTATTAGAGACTCAGATAGCAAAATTGATGAGGAAAGGCTGAAAGAAGTAGACTTATTTAGTTTGGACCAGAAAAGACTGATGCGGGAATTTGATAACAGTTTTCAAATACCTGAAGGGTGATTACAGAGAGGGTGGAGATGGACTTTTCTCTGTAGAGAACTAGATGTAAGGGCCTCGAGCTTCAGCAGGGGAAATGTAGGTCGCTAATTAAAAGGACCTTTCTGATTATGTGGGTGATCAAGCATTGCAACAGATGACCTAGACCAATTGTGGAATCTGTGTCATTGGCAGTTTTCAAGAACAGGCTGGACAGACACTTGGCTTGGATGGTTAGTCAGGGGGCTGAATTAGATGACCTTTAGAAGTCCCTTCCATCAATACTCTCCTATGATTCTATAAGTAAGTGAACAGGGGCAGCAAACAAGGCAGTTTGCAAGCAGGTTTCTGGGAAGAGGAAGAAAAGCCAAGCACCAGGCACCAGATCCTGCTCTGCGAAGCTAAATGAGCCAGGGCTGTCTGTGTGTTGGACTTGCAGACTGTTTGCTTCATGGGCTGTGTCTTTGGGCATGTCGGAGTGCTGGGAGTGCTGCTAGCTGTGTGATTGCTGCCTGTGTCTGACAAAAACCCTAAGAAAGGGGCAGAGCAAGTCCAGGCCCAGGAAGGTATAAAAGGAGACTCCCCAAATGACTAGGGACAGCAAAAAGGGCATTTGCAAGTCAACTGGAAAGTGTGAAGGGAGCCTTAAAGGTAATTAAGAGTAACTAGCCAACATTTATTTAACATAAGTAGCTAAAACTCATAGTCAGACCAATACTTAAGCCCCCTATTTAACTAGAGTCCAGAGCAAAGGGGAGTTTGCCTGGAAATCCTCTCTCACCTTCCTTCACTCTAAGTGTGGTGAAAGGAAGCAGCTGAGTAGCAAAAAGGGAACCTTTCAGGACCAAAGAACAGCAAACGGGCAAGCCTACAGGGGAGTTTGCTAGGGAAGGTCTGCTTAGAGAGAGCAGGAGGAAGAGAGAGGCAGTGGATTTAAGAGGCCCAGAGAGATGTTTGGAGGACAGCACAATGTCAGGGCCACTGCCACTGCCACTGCCAGCTTTTCCTCTTCTTGCACCTGGGAGGTGTCTGTACAAGTAGGACTGCCCATCCTTGAGGCTTCCACCCAGGTCCTAGTTTGACGCTGTGGAGACTGTGGCTTGATGGTTCCTTCCAGTGACAGCAGCCAGGTGAGGGAGTGCCTGCAATGTGAGTGATGCCTCCTGGTGGTGACCCTCAGGGACCAGGCAAGAGAGCTACAGAAAGTGTCTAGGCTTCGAATTATCTTCTACCCCGAGGACTTTGTTGACACTGGATTTATGACCCAGATACCTTGTTCCAGGCAGACCCCAAACCTCAAACTGACCATGCCTTTTGTCATCCAATAATAGAATCATTTTATTCATACGCAGTGATAGCAGATAGAAATAATGCAGGCAAGGCAAACAAAATAACTCCACCCCCAGTTTTATATTTACCAGTACTAGGGTTCATGGAGAGAAGATACATCTGGCCAAAATGTGAGCTTCGCCCTGCACTTTTTTCTTGCATGTCAGCAATCAGCAGCCTGGAAGTCGAGGGCTGAGTCCCACATCCCCCACCACCTCCATCCCCATGGTATGCCCATGCCCATGATGATTTCAGGTTCCCCCTTTGAGGACCCTTTTGCTGATCTTAAATCCTTCCTTTTGGATTATTTCTCTTCCTGGTGACTCTTCATCTCCAGGTACTGTTGACTGGTTTCCCTGTGACTGTCATACTGTCTATGCTCTGTCCTGTCAGAAGAGTTCTTTGTTTCCTAAACCCATCACATGCACACATCTTGATTTGGTGATTTACCAGTATTTTAGTTTGGGCATGCCTCAGCCTCTTTATTTGGTCCATCCACCAAAACTGGAAATCTCAAAGGCTCTGTAGCTGGTCACTATGACCTAATGCCAGCAGGGAACAGTGTGGTACATGTCTTCAATTTCCCATTCTGTTTACCTGCTGATTCCAGACATAGTGGCCTTGAAGGAAACTTTGTCACAAACAGGCTTTTAGAAACAAATTAACCCTTGTCATTCCCCTGGGCCATTATTCTAATACACTATCTACTTCATCTACAAGTTAATTCCCAAAAGCAAATCTCTAAATATTACTTTCTAGCCATCATATGCCATCAATTCAATGCTGGGAGAGACTTCTACGACTGCAGATGAAGGGCTGCCAGAGGTGACTCTAGAAAAAGAAAAAGAAGACAAGGACTCCCAGGAAGGTGGAAGCTTGTGACTTCTGGCAGCAAGCAGAAGTCTTCACTACCACCTGCAACAGTTTGCCTGGAAAACAAATACGGAGCCTCAGGAACAGAAGAGGAGGAGCACATTCCATTGGTGGAAGACCAGGCATCTCCAAATGTTGGGCTGATGGAGACCACTACTACCAAGAGGAAGCAACAGGTGGTGGGGGTTGGAGACTTCCTTCTGCAGGGGATGGAGGCATCCACATGCTGGTCTGACTTGTTGTTTCAGGAGGTCTGCTGCTTGCCCAGAACCCAGATCTCAGATATCACAGAAGGATTACTGAGACTCATCCAGACCTCTGACTACTACTTCATGCTGCTCAACCATGTGGGCACCAATGATACTGCTAGGGGCAACCCTGAGCAGACCAAAAGTGACTACAGTAATCAGGATGCAAGGGTGAAGGGAACAAGGGCTCAGGTGGTGATCCAGGGTTTCCTTGATCCTTCCAGTCAAGGGCAAGGGCCCAGGCAGGGGTCGAAGCATCCTTCATATCAGTCCATGGCTGTGCAGATGGTGTCACCATCAGGACTTTGGCTTCTTTGGCCATGGGATGTTGCTCAAAGAAAAAGGATTGCTGGAAAAGATGTTCTACCTGACAAAGAGAGGGAACAGCACCCTGACAGACAGGCTAGGTAATAAGGCTGTGCAAAGCTTTGGATTGCAATTCAGATTTGGAGATGATTCAGACAATTTGAAGACAGAATCTACAAATCCAAATCAAATAGCTAGAAGCTTTAGGCTTTCCAAATTGATTCAGAGCTTCTGAATCAATGCAGGATTCATGGCTGCAGCAGGGGCTACCATCCCTGCAGTTTTCACCTTGCTTTGCCTTAACACACACATAGCGTCACCATGTCACAAGTTTTGCTTGTCAGCCGTTGAGGTGCAGTTTCAGGGACATTGGTGCAGACATCATAGTCTTAGTAGGGCTACCAATCCTGCAAGTTTTATCTGAATCATCCAAATCACAATGATTCATTGATATGAAGGATGCTTTGACTCCTGCCTGGGCCCTTGCCCTTGCCTGGAAGGATCAGGGACATTGGTGCAGGGGTTTCTGGGAAACTTCACCTCAAAGTCCTGAAAGCAAAACTCATGTCACATGTGTGTGTTAAACCACAGTGGGGTGAAAGCTGCAGGGATACTAGCGCTTGTTGAGTTCACAAAGCCTGCCAAGTTTCGAGGAGGTAGGTGCAGAGGTTTCTGGGAAACCGCACCTCAAACTGCTGGCAAGCAAAACTCGTGACGTAAGTGACACTGTGTATGTGTTAAGGCACAGGAGGGTAAAAACTGTAGGCCTGCTAGGGCCTGATATGGCCACAAAGCCTGACGGCTGTCAAGGAGATAGCCACAGGGAGTCTGAGGAACTGCACCTCTGGCCGCAAGCAGGCAAAAAAACTCATGACATGGATACTTGTAGGAGTGTGTGTGTGTGTGTGTGTGTGTGTGTGTGTGTGTGTGTGTTTTCAGTTGCACCCTTCAGGGCTTCTGCACAACATGACAGCGTCCCCCATGAGGTCTCCTCCTCCCCTACAGCCTTGGCCCTGGTCCACCACCGTAAATGATGGAAGATCAAAATAATTTAGCTGGCTCAACACCAATAGCACCAGCAGCATCAAAAGTACCTGACAGAACTGTCACAGAGCCTGTCTTTTTATAAAAGACTAGACAGCAGGAAGTGAAGATGTTGTTTTGGATATATGTTACTCATGGTGTGCGATGGCTTACCTTGTGTTTATGTTTATTATATTTATCTAACTATTTTGTTTTTTTTTCATATCTTAGGAAGTTTTCAGGTTGAAAAACTTTTTGTCAGGCTGAGGAGGTACCTGCAGTTGGTGCATCTCCTGGTCCTGGATGGAAGGAATAGTAAAGAAGCCGGAGGCTGGCCTGGCATGCAATGCAGGCAACAAAAGCCAGTCAGTGAAAATGGAAATGGACAGGCTGTGGGGGCGGGGGGGATGTAGCAGTGCAAGTAAAAGTGCAGCAGTGCAGTTTCCCAGAAACCCTTGCAACTTTCTCATTGAAAGCTTGCAGGCTTTATGGCTGCAGCAGGGGCTACCATCCCTGCAATTTTTATCCTGCTGTGCCTTAACACACACACACACATACACATAGTGTTACCCATGTCCCAAGTTTTCCTTGTCAGCAGTTTGAGGCGCAGTTTCCCAGAAACCTCTGCACCTATCTCCTTGAAATTTGGCAGGCTTTGTGGCCTCAGCAAGAGCTACCACTCCTGCGGTTTTCACCCCACTGTGGCTTAACACACATGGACATGAGTTTTGCTTTCAGGACTTTGAGCTACAGTTTTCCAGAAACCCCTGCACCAATGACCTTGAAACTTTTCAGGCTTCACGGTTTTAGCAGAACCTACCATCCCTGCAGGTTTAATCTGATTCATTCAAAAGACAAATACAGTTATAGATATTTCATTGAGTCCCCATCATATTCAAGGGCTGAATCTCCAAATCAGCTCCAAATCTTCCAAAGCAATTCAGCCGAATTGAATCGGAAAAAACTGTTTGGATCTCTGAACTGAATTTCTGGCATCCGAATCCAAATCAAATAGTTCCCTATTCGCAGAGGCTTACCAGGTAACCTAGTGAGGAGGGTTTTAAACTAGGTTCTCCAGGGGTTGGAGACCAAAGACCTGAGGAAGTAGGAAAGCAGGTGACCTGGAAGAAGCACAAGCAAGAGGGGGCAACAGGTTATTAAATACCCACGCATTTTAAAATACCCATGGGGTGCTTTACGTAAACCTCATTGATTCTACGATCCTGGTCAGAGGAAATGGGAGACCTGTGTTTAATTCTCAGCTCAGTGTGGTGGGGTTCAAACCCACACCTCCTACCTGACAAGAGTACCATAAGCAATAGATTGAGGATCAGTCTGGGCTGAGGTTACTCTCCACTGCTCTTGTTAAGCCTGGGACACTTCAGAAAGGGACAGAGACAATAAAAGCAAATTGGAAGCTTAAATCTGTGGGACAATGATGAGAGCACTCCCCTGAGAAGGAGGGAGTCCTGAGTTAGGGGTGACCAACCCGCGGCATGGGCAACCTCTGTGTGCAGCACGCAGCAGATTGAGGAGGGGCAGGCAGCACAGTGGCAGGTAGGTCAGGGAGCAGAAGATCAGGCACAGGAAGGGATCAGAGTTGTACTTGGGGAGAAATCAGATTTAATTTGGAGCATGCAAGCCAAAAAGGCTGACCTTCACGGTCTGGGTGTTAGTCCCTGCTCCCATTCTTATTTATGCAGTTTATTCAATGACTTTTTAGTATAAAATGCATAAACAATCCTAAGGAACAGACGTAGGGCCGTAAACTGGATAATACTTGGGTACTCGATTATTGGTCACGTGTCTTTTTTCATAAGCCTACTTGTGCTCTTAGCAATAGGATAGGTTTGAAGATTTGTTCATATTTTTTTGCCACCTCATGTGGCCTTATGCTTTTCAGGCACTAACTCCCATTACAAAGCACCAGAGTGTATTTAGTATGTAGAGCACCTCTACATACTAAATACACTAAAAAGCACATGAAAAGTTTGCATGCACAAGTTTTTACAGTTCCTAAATCTTTTGTAATGCCCTTTCCACATTATTTCAGATCTCAGCTGCATATATTTCCTTTCCTCATGTCTATTTTTATGCCACCCACTTTCTTTCTCGCTATGATATGGTTTTACGCGGTCCTTGTAATAATCTAATTCTGCAAATTGCTCTGGAAACAATTTGCATGAAAGGAGCCATACAACCTAGAGCTACATTGCACTGTTCTTGTGTCTGAACTAGTGGGAACTTTCTTTCCAAGCTGTGAATTCCCTGGGTCTGACAGATTTGGTATTTTTAAGAGGTTTTGCTGACGACTAATATATATGGGGATTGAGTTAAGATCGTGTTTGTTTGCTAGTAGAAAGCTTTTTTTGCCTTCCCCTGGGTCTGTCTAGAAACTGATGTGCAAAGAGTAAACAAAAATCATGACTGGGGTCTCAAATGAGATATTTGCTGTGTAGGAATGAGGGCTTCAAGTTATACAGTGAAGGATGCAAACATGCGAGTATACACATGGCTGTTACAATTGTTGGGGCTGCGATTTATATCGTGCAAACAGGCTGGCATGGAACAACCTGGAAGCAAAAAAAGAAATCAAGCCATAGGGTTACCACTATTGATTGCTTGAAAATAATGAAATCCTTGCTAAGTTCACCCCATGAAGAACAGAGCTTGGTCAGGTTACTTAGTTTTCCCTACCAACAGGAGGCATTCATTATAAAGGCCAGTGACACAGATACGCGATTTCTCATGCGATAGTGTCTAGATCACAATAACTGGTTTGGTTGAGGCATCATGGGTTGTATCCCAAGTAGACAAAGAGAAATGGGACTTGTGTGTAGTAAACAGAGACGTAAATCTTTATTTAACTTTGTGGACACACAGAGACTTAGGGAGTTAGTTCTGTGGTCATTTAGGATGCAGAAATACAGCTCCTTTTGTTTAGTTACCATATGGGGTTTGCACTAGTCTCGGCCTGAATTAAGCAATCAGATGATAGACAGGCAACTACTGTACCATCAAAATGGATACACTGGACCACATGCTTGGTGGCTGGCAACCAATGATTTTTTGAAAAATTAAGATATTTTTAAAATTATTATTAAATAATTAAATTCTAAATACTAATATAAAGTAATGTAAAATAAATCTACATCAAGCAAAAAGAGTCTGTTGCATGTCCTTCTTCCAAACTATAAAACAAATTTATGTTCCCAAGTTGTGCATCTCAAATTCAGATGAGTCCCAACTGACAATTCCAAGTTTTCAAAAACAAGAGATTTTTAAAACAAGTTGAGGGGTTTTTGCTTCTTGTTCCTCATTTTTTTGGGGCCAGACCACTTAGGATTCCTAATTTAAGCGTGTTCCCCACAAGAAGCGCTAATACATTAGCATTCAATTGCAAAGTGAAATCCTTACATAACCCTATCAATCCAAGATCTAAAAAAAGAAGCCTATTGGGACAAAGTATGGGAGGATGATCCTTGACTGTTTGTCTGTGATATATATATGTGGTATCACGCACTTCTCTGGTTGGAGCAGGCTCTCAGATCTGCAAATCCAATCCACAGTATCACTTATACAGCTAAAATTAGCAGCATAAGTGCTATTTATGTAACTAACAGTGGAATTAGATATAGCCCAAGATGTCCAGCAAAATCTTAACATGTATAGAAGACAAATTTTCTCCTTCAGAAAAATGCGGTTAAAACTGGGGATTCATTTCTCTTGGACAAGTCTGGCTAATAAAGGAAGAACTGATTGCAAATGTGAAGGTGACAAGGAATTTGGGAAGAACAGATTATGAGTTGCCAGAATTCACTATCCTAAGAAAGGAAAAGTATAAGAATAGTTAAACGAAGGCACTGGACATCAAAAAGACTGATTTCAGCTCACTTCTTAAGTACCTCAAAAATCAAAGGAGAAACATCCAGGTGATAGAAGGAAAGACATGTCATGGACAAAGATCAGGAAAACGTGAGATACAGCTGGCAAAGGATGTCAAAGACAACAAGAAGGGACTCTATAAAAATGTTCCAGAGAGAAAAGAAAAACCAGGAAAACTGTGGGTCCCCTGCTTCTTGATCAAGTTGAGCTATTGATGGAAAACCAAGAAAGTAAGCCTGCTCAATGATGACTGTGTCTCAGTCTTTTCAATAAAAATAATCTACAAACCAGACAACTAGAAAAATGAATAAGCAAATAAAGGGTAATGAGAAGCAAAGAGCATGTCACAGATCTTTTGACAACCTTGAATTAATTTATGAGGTTGGAGCCTGACAAACTTCATCCCAGGATTGCGAAGAACATGGCCAATGAAATTTTGAAGCAGCTGGAAATATTTGAGAAGTCATGGATGAAAGATCAGATCCCAAAGGACAAGACACAAGCTAGCATAAGGCCAGTCTTCAAAAGAAAAGAGAGAAATAGGAGAACCTAGGGAATTATAGGCTGATCATCTTAACTTCAGTGTCAACTGGATTAACGTCAGAATGTCTCACTTAAAGTTCCTTAGGGGTCTTTTTCTGGGTCTGAAAGGGTTTAACATTTCTATTTGTAAACCATGCCAGCATGCTAAGGCTGGGTGATGTGCTGGATTTTGGGTCTTCAGGATGCCAGTAGCCCTGGGAGCCCTCAGGCAGACTACTGACTGGGGTGTCCCTCACCCTCACCACTCATGAATTAGCTCTGAACCCAATGAATACATTATTCTTTATTAAAACTAATTTATTTACAGGAAAAAAACCAACCAAACAAAGAAACATAACAAGAACAAGAACAAAACTAACAGTTTAGAATACATTTATAACTACAACATTAGGTGGATAATTCCAGCACACTGGGTGGTCCCACTTGTGTTAAACAACCTAAATAACTAAATTCACCTCATTATAACCGTTTAAAATGGTCCCGTTCCCCCAGTCCTTATAACCCAGTTGATTTCCTTCTGGTCACAATCCACTTTCCCGAACAACAAACAGCAACACAGCTGTAACTACAATCCACCACTAGACAGTGGAGGCGAGGCTTCTGCTGCTCCAGGAAAAGTGGTCAATTTTAAATCACTCCTGGTAACACAGCGAAACAGGCTCTGAACAGCTGCTGCAGGAAATAGGCTCCCTGTTGTTTCCTTTATTGACAGATTTTTCTCTTAAGCAGTTTCCCTCTGAAAATACACTTACTGCAAACACTAGTGATTAAGTGTTCCCTTGCACACCCATGCTGGTTTGTTTTCTCTCAGTCCACTCCCTCTCAGGGCTGTCTCCCCCTCCCAGCTGTCTGTCTTGCTGGGATCCTGTGACCCTAGCCGACTTCCTGCCCCCGGGGCAGGAGGCTGGACTTGATGATCTGCCAAGGTCCCTTCCAGCCCTAATGTCTATGAAATCTTTGAAATCTATGAAACCTCTGGATGGTGGGGTGCTGCCTGCCATGCAGGCCACAGACACGTGGATCAGGTGTTGCACGAACCACAGAGACTAAGGCCACACGGTTCATGGGTGGTTCCTCCTAGGTCTACCTCAACTGAACAGGCAGTGCAGGCAGCCCAGCTCTCTTCTACCATGTGGGCCTCTCACACAGCTTGGCTTCCCCCCCAACTATCCATGCAGTGCGGCCCCTCTCTTACCAAGTGGGCAGCCCAGCAGCTCTACCCCTGCCATGCGTGCAGTGCCATCCTGCTACACCCCAGAAGCAGGGGCAGAAAGCAAAAGCCAGAGAAGAGATGGATATTCTGGAGACCTCCATTGCCACAGTGACAGAAATGATTAAGTGGGGGTGGGGGTGGGGAGAAGGAGTCCTAGCCTGGTGAGAGCCCAGGGGGTGCATCTAACACCTTACAGGCTGAATGCAGCTTGCAGGCCACCAGCTGGACTGTTATCCACTTGCACAAGATAATGCTTGTGATCCCTTCCAATTCCTATTCTGTTCTAACACATGCAAAGCCAAGCCCTCCGAGATCAACAGGAATCAACTGAATTCAGTATCTTTGAGATTTGAACCAAAACTACGGAAAAAAATCTGTTCCCTGATCTGCACGGTGGCCACTGACCCCAGTAAAAGACTGTGAGCACATGCAAAGAAACCTGACCGCTGGGTGCTTTTAACAACTAACACCCCCGGGACTTTGTTTCAACTTAAAAGCAACAAATGTAGTCATTGGGTCCTTGTTTAAAATGAGGAGATGTCTAGAGGGAATGAATTATTAGATTCCTTTAGACAAACTGCAGGAGAAGAAGCAGAGGATTTGTGTTTTCATTTCCCAATACTTTTTCTTCAAATGATGTTAAATGACCCATGAGATTGATTAAATTGAAAAATTAATGCACTGGATTTTGGAGTGCCTTATATTTTATGATTTATATTTTCTGTTCTTGTTTGAGCTAAATATATATCTTGGAAGTCTTCTCATTCTGAGGACACAATCACCTTCCAAACACTAGAATCCAAGTTTTAAAAGGTCAGAATTTCTCTACTTCTCCAAGCAAAGGAAGATCGATTTTAGTAGCTATCCGCTGGTAGGAGACTCAGCAGGTTCTGCCTGTATCTTCTTCCTTAATCCAGAATTTTCAAGAACATTTTTTCCTCCTCAATATCACAGGAAGGAATAGCTTAAACCAAAGTCTAGAAAATGTTACTTATGCGATAGTTGCATCAAGAAGCTGTAATCAGGATCGAGGCCCCATAGTGCCATATCTCGAGTACTTCAGACGGCAACATCTATAGTTACAATTGCGCACACTTTCCAGTAAAATACCCTGTTTCCTTGAGTTTACAAATTTTACCGAACTTGAGTGGTTGATGCTGAAGTTTTCCAGCACAACTTCCTCAAGCTGACTTTTATTTAGAAGTGTCAGATAAAGTACCTCAGCTTTTTCCAAATCTAGTTAGGGGGAAATAACTTGCTTTAAAACAGTTTTAAAGAATGTTTCAAGTGCAATGGCAAGACAAGTATGCATCTTTTACTGGGCCCAAGAAAAAAAAAATTAAAAATAGTCAAGCATAATCAATGTATAAGCCTCTGAAACTTTTACTTCGCACAAGTTCAATGCAGACATCCCGAGCTTGGTAGATAAGAGAACATGCTCCACCATGGGGCAGCTACAGCAATCCCTACAATTATTTTTCCTAGCTGGTAGGGCTGGCTATGCCGGGCAACAGAAGTGAGAACGGGGAAAGAGTTTCCCTGGGTTTCTCCAGGTTCTCGTAGTGGTATCCAGGAAGTAAGAAAAAAAAAAGGAGGCAGTTTGATTCAAGTACCCTGGCTGAAGAATGCCGACAGGTAAAGAAATGCAAAATATGAAGTGGGGGAGCACAAGTTCAGTGGAGGAAGAATCAGGGTGGCCTGGTAAAAGAAGGGGATAGTGGGAGCATCTATATGCCCATTAATGTGCTTTAGGACAGTAATGCGCATTAAATTTGGTGCTTCCATTGTGAGGTCTAGAAAAAGGCACATTAGGTTATTCTAGCCTATAAGCTAAAGAGTACATAGGGCACTTTTACACATGCTCTGGGGGTAGGGAGGATGTGCTTTAATTGGAGTGGCTCTGAAAGCCGCTCTGATTAAAGCGCTGCTGTGTTTCGTGTATTAGCGTGCCTATGCTTTAAAAATGTCATTGGAGATGCTTGAACTAAAGCTTGCTCTATGAGCCTTAGTTCTAGTACACCTGCCACCATTTTTATGTGCAGAGACACATACACGAGATACAGGAAGCTGCGTGGCGGTAATTGCCACGCTCCAGCAAGCTCGATTCACCAAGTAATTACAGTGCACTCATGGACAGGCGCCCAGTTTTTTTGTAATGCTTTAATGTGCATTAAAATAGGTAATGAGGCCTTGGTACATGACACAATATTGACCTTTAAAGTGGCTTAAACTCGCCCTTTTGCACGGCTTTAACGGTGTTGCTGTTTGCACAGTTGGTGGTGTATTCCACTTGAATGTTGTTGCTGTTTGCACGCTTGGCGGTATACTCTGCTTTGAGTGACTTGGGAACAGAGCAAGATAAAACACCTCTGCGGTGTTGTAGGTTGCTACCTAACAAAGTGCAACAGCTGGAAAGCTGGAAGCCAATGTGTTTGAGGCTTAGTGGGCTTCCAGTACCCCATGCACTGTCCCTGCCTCCTCCTTCCGTCACTGTGCGACCCAGCGGCAGCTCATGCAAAAAAGTAGTGAGGAGCCCGATTTTTTTTTTCTCCCAGAGCCTGCCTGCCTGAGCTGCACAGGGGCCCAGCGTTTCCGTCAATGGCTGCAGCACCCCCTGGGACCACCCAGTGAAGCACTGTCCCCTCCTGGAGCCCTGGAGGGAAGCACCAGGCCCCCACAGCACAGCTCTGGACCCCTCCACCAGCAGAAAGGCAGGTAAGAATTGGGCCCCCAGCCTTGTGTACACATGAAGTGGGGTTAGTTCAGTTTAATTCTCCCTAAATTGAAACGGTGGAAATGGAGGGTTTTTAAAAACCTCACCATTTCAATTTAGGATGAACTAAACCGAATTAACGCCCCCGTGGCATGTACAAGCAGCCATGTACATTACAGTGCACATGTAGATGTGCCCAGTGAGAGGCAGAGGAGACAGGACGAGAGCTAGAGTTAGGAGCAGGGGCAGGAGCTCGCGGAGGTGGTGGAAGAGGTAACAAAATGAGGAGTGGGAACAGGAAGAGTAAAAATGGGCAGAATAATTTATTGTCACTGATGTACGCTCCTCTTCAGAACCCAGAACTAATCCTGCTTTTCTGAGGTTTTAACGTCCTTTTGCCTAGATCTTGACTGGGGAACTGCTACTTCTGGCAATTCCTAACCTTTCCGTGCATGCATTTTCAACCCCACAGTTCAATTCCAGCGTAGTGCAGCCATAAGCAGCAAGAGCCAGCCCCCTATGGGGAAGCTACACGAGACGTATCTTTAATGGCAGCACACTTTTTCTCTTTCAGACCTTATCGACAACATAAAAATAGCTGATGGCATAAAAAGGGACTAATGGAGTTTGAACCTTAATTAACTCCTTTTCAAAACATCAGACAGCAATCAGCACCAATTATGAGCTCCCAGCGCTTTGCTCTTTAAAACATGCTTCTCCCCACCCAGTGCCAGGAACCCAGCTGTAATCAATTATAACCCCTCTTTCTTTTTTATACTGCCTCCAGAAATGAAGTACACAATCAAGGAAACCAAGTAAATCCACCTCTTTTTAGAGAAACATCCATTTCTCCTTCCCTTTTAGCTCACTGGCTGAAATGTAGCTCACTTCAATGGTGGCAGGGAGCGTTCTCTGCAGTTGGAGAAAGAGGAGCTGCCAGCTTCAAATAAAAGTCTAATGAAAACTACCCGCACACACATACAAGAAACCCTAGCACAAGTCATCACTAGTGCCAAATCTCTAATGATTTACCTACCCCGGACAGACTGCCTGTCATGTTCATATGTGAGAACCTGCCCTCGCCGCTTTATATGGGACCTTCCTTCAGTCAAGGGCAAATTGAAAAGAAGGGGATGTAAGAGAGTTTGCATTGTTGTTGCCTCTGCTTTACTAGGCATGAAGAAAACGAGGGGTTTCTAATGCTGTCCATCAAGGAGTTACCATGATTGAACACAGGGTATACAATTCATCCCTATGCGGAGCCCACATGGAGTTTAAGCATGTCTTATGTCCAGTTTAAACTCTATTTGTGGCCTTAAGTAATGTACCGCTACTGTGCTGGTTTTCTCCATAGCAGAAGGTATGAATTTCACCGTCTTATTAAGTCTCTCTGCTGCAATTCCAACCTAAATAAAATATTTTCTCATCAATTTACAATACTGTAATATCTTCTGAACACCAAGAGATAAGACCGTATCCGATTTGATGGGAACATACAATTCTCAGCAGTGTTAACATACATCTTAAAAACGTTAAGGGAACAATATGAGTTTATGGTGGCTACATGTCTACTAATAGGTTAAGAACAAAACTATTTACCAAAATATTTATTTTGCAGAAAACCTGAAGAAATAAAGTGAAAATTAGAGAATTATGCTTATGCTTAGCTTCTGCTGATAAAATAAAATCATGCAATTCTGCCTAACCGCATATATGCAGGTGATTTGCTAATTTATCTACTGAATACATTCCCCCCTCCCCCCGTTATGATTCTTTGGGCATCTGTCCATACATAAATATAATTTGAATTTTAAATGGTCCCACTTGGAAAGCATGCGTTAAGAGCTATTCTGACTGGCTGCCGCTTGTAACTTAAAGAGATTAATCGTTCTATGATGGCTTACTAGTGTAAACTGAGCTTCAGAGAACCATATTCACATCCTTCAACTGCATACCAGCTTTGCCATGTCAGCTGCATTCCTGTTAAAGATCACAAGAGTAGCAGACTTACCTTTTGAGCTCCAGATAAGTCCTGGGTTCAAGTTTCTGCGATTCCAGTCGGAAGCAAGCCAAGGTAAGCAAGGCCACACTCTTTCTCCGAAGGGAGGATATCACGGCGGGGTCCTGCAGGAGGGCCGTGATCTCCTCAAGGCCCCCTTCCTGTGTCAAGTTGGCCCAAGGGCACCCTCAAATTCTCGCCTGCCACGTCTTTAATGACAAAATATAAGGGAGGCTGCCTTCAAGTTCTCAGGCACGGTTTAGCTGTTCCCCGACCACGCGGGTTTTCCAGACTCTTCCTGGGTCCCGCTCTACAATGGGTACTTCAGGGGCACCCTAGTCTTATGGGCCATGTGTGGCTCCCACCACTCCCATACCATACTCCAAGCCTCGCAGATGTAATGGACATTATTCTGTCCCTCTCTCTGGTGTTAATGCCCTCTCTGGCTCTTGCGCTCTCTGCAGCCCTGTCTCTTTCTCTCTGCCTTCCTCTGGGGCCTTTCTCAATAAAGTCATCCTCCTCTGGGGCTCCCTCAGTATTTCTGCCCCCTCTCTGGGAGGAAGCACCTGCACTGGGGCTTCTCAGCTGCCCCTCCCTGGGGTTGGGGTTAGTACACCCTGAACGCTGTGCCCTCACTGGCGCTGGGGTCCCCACACTACTGTGGGTCCCCTCTGAGGCCTCCTCTAACCCCTAATAGCCTCACCCAAACCACCAGTATAATAATTGCAACACAAAACACAAGCCCCTAGGCTATAGCATAAACAGAAGCCACCCGGCTATAACTACACTCAAGCCTACCGGGAAATACTCCATCCCTTGTATGAGAGAGCGCCTTCCTCTTGGGCTGCTGGCAGGGAACTCCCTCTGGCCTCAGCTCCTTGGGTTTATAAGGGAGCCAGGCCCTGCCCCTTTCAATCAGCTGACCACTGGCAGGTGTGATCTCTTCTAGCTCCAGTTGCCCTGGCAACCTGCAGCTGGGCTCATCACTCACTGCTAAGGCACTTTCCCTGGCAGTTTTTCCCTCTTTAGGAGCAGGGCACCTAAGTGCTCTGCAACAGAGGGGGCAATGAGCAGTCCAGACTTCACTCTGCCAGGTCTGGAGAACTTCAGGGTTGGGGCCCCTGAAATGTATAAAAGAGGCAGTATGCCCAGTAGGGCTGCAAGAGGCTTTAGATCATGCTTGGGATTCAGGGCCACTTCAGATACTTTGGTGTCTGAAGCAGCATGCCCGGAGCAAAGTGCTGGCTCATTCAAGCTGTTCGAAGTTGTTTGGAGCTTCCGAAGTACTTCAGAAAAGCTTCAGATGCTTCGGACGCTAGAAGTGAAAGTTAGAAGAGGGAGGGGGAAAGGGCAGGGGAGGAGGAGCGGGTGAGAAGACTGACATGTGTAGGTGGCCAGTGCAAAAGATTTCTCTCTGGCTACCTTTCCAATGACAGCGTCTGCAGGGAGGAACCTAGAAACAGCATAAAAGCCTCTGCTTGGAGGCATACTGTGCCTTTTCCAGCTTATTCCCATTCAGGAACTGCATGAGAAAGGTACCCTCAGGCTCAGGCATCTCAGCTTGCTTGCTTTACTCAGTAGTTGAACTTGCCTGCTCCTTTTTGTTGTTAGAAATGATTGGGTGGTATTTAGCTTATTTTAGCTGAGCTTAGCATCTCTTAGTATTATTCAATTCATTTCTTTTGAGTTATATTTGCTTTTTTTATGTGTGTAACAGGATGTCCTTCCCAGAGCCATTTTTCTGGTTTGCCATGTCTTACTCAGGGTGTCCTTGGGCCAGCTTTGTAATTCTTCAGTCCTGGCCTAATCTCTTCTGCCACGTCTTGATGGATTACTTTCTTTCTTTTTTTTTTTTTTTGAGTGGGAGACTGCCTATTAATTTGGGGTATGTTAGGGGTCCCTCCTATTATGACTTGACCCCTGTTTTCTCTAGCTAGGCCTCCCTGTCCAAACCCACTAAACAGGGCTTGACTCCAAGGCTCTAGCTTTTTTCTCTTCCAGTGTCTGGAGGCTCATGGCCTCCTTTTCTGCTCCTTTATGGAGCCCAGCACTCCCCGGCCCAGAAGCATGGGAGCCGGACCCACAACCAGAGGGTTGCAGGCCCAAAACCCGGGCTCAGCCATGAACCCACCTCTGCCAGTCCAAACCAAGTCCTTCAAGTACTGGGATCTGTGCCCTCAAAAGCTGTGCCCTCTCTGGGCCTGGGGTGCCCAATCCATAGAGGGTCCCCAAAATGAAGCCTCCTCTGACCCCTAATAGCCTCTTCCAAACCTCCGGTTTTATAAGCAAAAGTAATATGGACAGTCCCATCCGGGTGCAATAATCATTTTCACTAAAATAATAATAAAAGGAAACGTGATGACGTCAGCTTATGTTTATGCCAGATTTGTGTTTTGGATCTCGTCTATCAGCCTCCAGGACATCTGCTGCCTCTCAAGGTTCCAGTCCCCTCCTCCAACTTTTGTACCATTCGCCAAGCCTCTCCCTGGGAGCTTTGGGATGCACTCCCTCATCTTCAGCTGTCTGCCCCTCCACTGCTGTTCTGTCTCAGGTTCTTATAGTCCTGCCTCTTCCAGTCAGCTGACTATTTGGCCCGGCCCAGCCATTAACCTCTTCCGCACCAGTCCTCCGGGCCACAAGGTTCAGGCCTTAAAGAAGTAGGCCTGCTTTCTAGTGACAGGGCTAGGGTTCCCTGTTACAGTGTGCAAACTTTGAAAAAAGAAAGCTGTGTTTTCCGTGCCAGCATGATGCAGGGGATCAAGCAAACAATCAAAGAGGCAAGTGCACACCCGCAACTGAGGGAATAAAACACACAACACAAAAGGAGTGACACACACAGAGAGACCTTTTGCAGCACAGGAAAGATCAATATGAAGCGTGCTGGAAAGGCAGGTGCCAGGTCTTCTGGCAGGGGAGAGAGAGAGGGGAGGGGGAGAGCTAGAGCTGCAAGCCCCACCCCTCCCAAACACAGATGCATTCTCTTCCCAAGCAGAGATGGCAACGGTGCTGCCGGTGGAAGCCAGGAGGTGGGAGCAGTGTCTGCACCTGATGTCCCTGCACCTGCACCCCCCCCAGTCCAGAAGTGGGCACCAGCTGTGGAACCCTGTCTCCTCCACCTCAATGTCATCTCTCAGCATGAGCTTCCTACTGCCAGAGGAGGAGCTGGAGCTGGAACCAGGGATGCTGAGTGCGCTGGCTCAAGCAGTTCTGGGGACTGAAAGAAAATCAGAGTTTGTGCTCCACCCCCTTCAAATCTTCCCTAGACCCAGGTCTCCTCCAGAAAGTAGCACCTCAGAGGAGTCTGAGGTTGTAGAGTCAAGTGGCTCAGCTGAAGCAGCTCCTCCTCCTGTTGAGTCTCAGCCTGCTGAGGAGTGGGATAAGGCAGGATCCTCAGCATCAACCCAGAAGTTGGCGAATATGGTAGTGTAGAAGCATTTTCATCTGGAAGATGATCCCAGGTTTGCCATCTGCTAGCACTGCCGAAGGCACGTGAGCTGTGGCAAGAATGTGAGAACTTCTCCACCATGGCCATGCTGCTGCATCTGAGGAGGCACCATCCCCTCACCCTTCTTCCTGCTCAGCCTGGCACCAGTGCGAGTGTGCTGAAAGGGAAGTCTCCTGCTCACTCCAAAGCCTCCTTCCCCCCAAAGCAGAGGCAGGTCACCCTGAACCAGTTGGGGAAAGGTGGACAGAAAGGGGGGGGTGCATTCCCAATGTGAGCGAGATCACCCAGAGCATTGGGGAGATGCTTGCTCTGGATAGCCAGCCCTTCTCCCTAGTTGAGCGGCCAGGGTTCAAGTGGTTTGTAGCACGTTTGGCCCCATTCTACAAAGTGCCCACATGTACCACCTTCAGCAGGGCAGTGGTGCCCTCCCTGTATTAGGCATGCAGGGAGTACTCGAGGTGGAAACTGCGCAAGTCAGGGCTGCAGGTAGACTTGCACTTCACCTCTGACATCTGGAGCAGCCAGGGTGGCGATCACAGCTACCTCTGCCTCACGGGGCACTGGTGCGATCAGTCAGGCCATCATTGGGCTCTACTGCAAGCCGAAGTGCTGGATGAGTCCCACATGGCAAGGTAGATCATGAGAGCCATGAACCGCATGGTGCAGGGGTGGCTCATTAGGCAGGCCGAGCTCACTCACGGGTTCATGGTCACCAACAATGGGCCCAATATGGTGAAGGCTGTCTGTGATGCCAATTTTGTTGGCATCCGCTGTGTAGCACACAGGCTGCACCTAATAGTGAGGGATGTCTTGGAGGGGGACAGGGCTGCCAGTGATGGTGCCACCACTACTACTGCTACAAGCCAGCTGATTTTGAAATGCAGGATGGTGGCAGGCTACTTCCGCCAGAGCATCAAGTGGGGCAAGATGCTGCAGGAGAAACAGGAAGAGCTGAGCATCCCATAGCACAAAATCATGCCGGATGTGGAGACTCAGTGGAACTCCACATACCTGATGCCCATAAGGCTGGTGGAGCAACAGAAGGCCATCCATGAGATGGCCTTGCTTCAGGAAATTGGGATCAGTGGCCCCCTGAACACAGCTGAGTGGTGTACCATCTCCCAGGTGTTGATGGTCATCAGCCTTTCCTCGAGGCCACCTAGACCCTTAGCGCTGGTGATGCCCTCCTCAGCCAGGCAATCCCCTTAGTGAGGGAACTGGAGAACCAAATGGAGAAGTCCCAGGGGATCAGTGTTCCTGGCTGCAGCAGGCCGCTGTCACCAGATGTGCAGGCACTGGTGTGGCAGCTGAAGAAGGGCATCAGGAAATGGCTGGATCCCTTGCAGTCCAGTACAGCCCACATAATGGCAGGCGTGTACAACCTGAGTGTGAAGGGGAGCATGTGTACCAGCAGCCTCAAAACACTTGATCACTGGACAAAGGTGCTGGTCAACAAAGTCAGGGAGGCCGAAGTGCATACACAAGGGGATGTGGAAAAGAGACATCCTCTTTCCCATGCCAGCACTCCCAGCACCAGCATCAGCCAGTCTCCTCCATGCCAGCCACTGCCAATATGGGCCATGGACATGACTTTAATGCTACAGTCCAAATGCACGAGACCCCAGCCTTGGGCAGGCAGCGCTGAGGCTTCAGTGGCTACCTATCTCACTGAGGATATGGAGCCACTGGAATAGACTGGGGGCACCAGGCCACAAGGGGAGTCCAGAGGCAGAGTGGGAGAAGATCCTCTGGCAGGGAGCATCATGCTGGGATGAGCCAAGCCATCAGAAGGGCTGTGAGTTAATGGAGCAATGGGGCCCTGAAAAGGAGGGGAGGTATTCAGAGTGGACTCGCTAGAGCTGGGTGGAAGACCCCTCCCAGTGGGTGAGTCCTGAGACCTGGCTGGGAGTGGGTGCGGGGACCCCTGTTCTCCAGACTCAGGGAACAAATTCATAATTAGACTTCTACGTGGTTGAGATTCTGACTTGATGTATTTTACAAATAATATTGTTCTTATTATTTTAGTGTTGTTAACCATGATGTTGATGGGTTTGAGAGCTAGAAGAAATTTTGGGGTCAGTTGTGTACACATTGTTAAGTACTGGGTTTTACCAACTGGTGTGAATATTATTGTATTCATTGCATCACGTAACTCGTTTCTTGACTTGGAGATTATGAAGTTATTTTGTCATAACAGGTATTCAGTTAGTTCTGGTATGTAAAAGTTTTAATTATATTTGCAATAAACTAACTGCATATAGTTAAGTGTACACTCATGGGGTTATCTCTATAGGGAAACAGAGAGAGCCACATGTAGGGCAGTGATGTCCCTCCCTCAGCATCCTAGCCTACCACCACTTCCTCTCTATTTGTCTGGGAGGGCACACCCTCGGTGTACACAGATTACACAAGTAGCGGAAGGTTGAACCTGAATAGTCCTTTGAGGGTGGACCAACTATTCTCAGTGCTTTGACGTGAACAGTAGGGGTGTGCAACGTGGGCACTATTCAATTCAGATTCAGCCCGAATCAGGGATAGTGATTTAATTCTTTGACTTCGATCACTGTCCCTCGTTTGATTCAGCTGAATCTGGATCTGAATACCCGATGCTGATTTAGAGAATCAGAGATCTGGACACAGACACAGCTTTAAAAGTTTTTTCTACATACCTTGAGGTACCAGTGTGGCTTGTGAACGCCGTGATGCTGGGGTGCATGGAGCATCCCACAGGAGTGCAGGAAGGCCCTCCACATGCTCAGTGGTGAACCCAGAAGTGGACCACAAGTACTTCCAGTCCACATCCAAGTCCACCACTGAGCATGCAGGACGCCCCCTATGCCTCCCCTCAGCTCAGTGATCAGCTGCGGGTGGATGGCAGGTGCTCCCCCACACCCAAGAGGCATCAGTCGCCAAGCAGGGGAGGGGACAATATGCTCCTTGGCAGATCTGAAAATGCTTCTGGTCCACTTCTGGGCCTGCTGCCGAGTGCACTGGGGAGTCCCCCATGCTTCTGTGGGACACTCCATGCTCCCCAGCATTGCAGCATTCACGAGCCGCCTGCTACCCAGACATATCTAGAAAAAACATTTAAAACTGTGTCTATGTCCAAATCGCTGAATCTTTCCGAATCTCTCCAAGTCTATTCAGAGGGTTTCAGCTCAATTCAGACAGATTAAAGGGTTCTCTGATCCAATTCACATTCAGAGATTTCACCCCCAAATCAGGCTAAATCACTGCCATATCGAATCAGGGACCGAAGCTTCACGCAGCCCTAATGAGCAGGGATATGCATATGCCTTGAGCAAAAATTGTTTTTCAGTTCTGGTTCACTTCTCCGAGAGGAATGAGAAGGATGTGGGGCTGGGAGGAGAATTACATTTGAATTTGTTGGGGTTCCTCAAATGATCCGTTGAGGGTCCAGACAAATGGGCAAACTGGATAAGAAGGGCAGACCTTGGGCCTGGAGCTAGGTAGGGGAAAAGGTATGAAGCAGGCCAGATGATGGAGCTAAAGGTGTTGACCGAGAGGACAGCATGATGCAGAAGAAGCTACCGACATCAGGTAGTTGAGAAGGTTGCATCCTGGTGTCAGCTGGCCTGTAAGAAGGAAGGTTTGAAGCAGTGGATCTGGAATATGGAGAAGGCGGGCAATGCACAGTAGATTGAACAGGGCCAGCTGTTCACAGGCTCACGGTTGTAGGTAGGCAGATATTTCAATTAACTCAGAGCACAGCTCCCTTTTCATTCAATATAAAGAGAATGAACTATGCCCATAAAATGGGATTCAACTTCACTTACAGAATGCAAACTATCCACTGATCCTGGCTTTGCAAATCCAAACCATGGAAATATGAGGGTTTGGCAAGAACAATATCCCTCATGTTGTGCTTCCTTTCTGACTCCTGGTTAAACCCAGAGACATTTACTGAATGCCTAATATGAAATTCACATAAAATGAAAGGAACTGAAGGTCCTAGTTGGACAATAACTCTTGATAAAAAAGGAGCATAGGATTCCCAAACCACTAAGTTCAGTCCACAGAAACAGTCAATAACAATTAAACTGAATAAAAAAACAGATTTGGACTGCCCATAACTAAGAAATGAAATCTAAGAGAACGAGGAGAATCTCCCCAAAGAGGGACCAGTTGGTATTTCAGTTTTGAAAATAAGGTTATTGTCCACTTGATATTACCGCCTTGGCACTTGCTATAAAATATCAGCTATGGTATATGCTTTTGTCCGTTTTAGTTTGTGGCAAAGGCTCAAAAATTATTTCAGATCAAGCGAAATGTTTTATTTGGAAGTTTTTATATTTTTAAATGAAAGTGTATTTTGAAACAAAACAGGAAATGCTTCATTTTGAAAACAAAGTTAAAACAAAGTGCTTTGACTCAGCCTGACCGTTCAGCATACATTCAAGAACTGTTTCAGTCGTTTCCCGGGTTCTGGCCATGTGTGGTGTTTAGCACTGGGAGGAACGAGTCATAACAAATAATCCGTTCATGGAAATCTGCCTTTCTTGGTTGGCAAATTGACTATGAACCGAAAGTAGTTTTCCTCAAATGTAGCCATTATTTAAACTATTCACCAAATAATTTTTGCAAATAATTCTTCATCTCTAGATCCCCTGACCAATTCATCGAGTTCACAGCAAATACAGGTGACATGTGAGATGTGAATGTTCATCTTGGATAAATCCCTGTTCTCATTTACTGCATTTTAATTCCAAAGTACATCAGTTACAGAGTCTGACTTTATTCCACCGTAACATATTTGTCTTACTGCCACTGCAGGTGTCTCTTGATATTCATTTACTAGTTCAATGTCTCCTTCCCTCTTACTGTACAGATATACTGTATACTCTTCGTTGTAGAATTATGTGGGAGGAGTTCCTACCTGTTTTTAATCATTTAATTCTACAACGAAGAGTCGTTCACTTCACTTCAGTGGAAGCGGGTTCTTTCCTCAGCTCTGACTAATGATATTTCTGCAATACAGTGTAGAAACATCCGACATAGCTTTACACATCCCAGCTCAGGTGCCGAGGGCAGTTTAGCCGAAAGCCATCTTTAACAAACATGGAGCCCTAGCACAGTTAGTGCAGAGCATTCGCAGGAAGGGAGTGCGGGAAGGGGGGGGAGATGGAATTATAAAACCTAGAACAAAGTATGTAATTTTCTGTGGTGAAACTCTGTAACATCAATTGCCTTATCATGTGTGACTTGGAAATGTGAATGATTGTTTTGGGACATACATCTAAGAGCTGCAGAGATAAGGAAGTCAAATTGTTTTTTCTAGACAGCAGGAGGACCTTCAAGTCTTCTGAGCTGAAGTCCAAGACCAAGCCGCAGAACTAGCGACCTGCTAGGGTAGGCTGATTTGGGGCTGAGTTACAGATGTTAGCAATGGAGGTGCATCTGGATCTTGTAAGGAGCCCTGCAGTCCAGACCTGGCCCAAGGGGCCAAATGAATTTGACAGCCCTGCATTCAATGAATTGAAGCCTTTACACATAACATTGCATCCAGGGTCTGGAATAGACTCCCCCGACAACAACTATGAATCTATGAATTTATGAATCGAAACTTTGAAGCAGGAAATTCATATACCTATGATATGCTCCCTAAAGTACAAGTCCCCCTAAAGTATGGGGTTTTGGTGGGAGCAGAGGTGGCCCATTCTTAAATGTGGCTCCAGTCTAGCCAGGACAGCACAGAGCTCAGCACAAGACAGATTACTCCCCTTCTCAGGACAATGCGGCTTGTGTATGTCTACACTGCATTACAGTAGACGGTGATGGTAGTGTAGACATACACAAGTGCTACAGCAGGAGAAGGAAGGTAGAAGACCTATAACCCATCCTGACCTATAACCCACGTCTGAGCCTTTACCCAGATAAAACACTTTGTCTAATTCTTGTGTCTACCGATCAAATGTGCACTGGACACTGGATTATATGGTAGGTGTCCCTAACAGCTGCATAATACACTTCCCCTTGTGCAAGGAACTCTGTTATCTGTCTCAGGATTTAGTAATTCAGTAATTTTGAAAAGGTCAACTTTGGAATTTAGACTATTAATCAAAATCCGGGCCATTTGTTGCAGGCTAAGTGGTGATTTCAATTTAGCATCAACCTGAAGGCACATGCCTCATCCTCTAAGCTCGCTAAATTCATCATCAATATAAACAGTGAAGTAAATGCTGTCACCGCTGGCAGAGCACTGATCTGCAGTCAGGATCCAGTGATATGTATAATTCCAGAAAAGCGTTAAGGAAGGGGAGATAATTTAACATGCATTTGTAAATAAATGCATAGGATGACCTCTTCAGACAGCTTTATAACACACAGAATATTAACCTTGTCTCAGGCAACAAGCAGGCATGGACAAAAGGGTTTGGATTAAATATTTGCTTAAATTTCTTAGCAAACCTTTTAAAGGCATGAACCTTTTGGGTGTGTCCCCTGACACATCCAAACACAGCTGTTTTCAGATATCTATATCTGAGCAAGCAAAGAGGGGCAGCAAGCAGGGCAGTTTGCAAGTAGTTCACTGGGAGCCAGAGGAGGAAGTGGGAAGAGGAAGAGGAGCCAGGCACCAGATCCTGCTCTGGGAAGGTAAGGCTGTCTGTGCATTTGGCTTGCTGAATGCTTGTCAGGTGGGCTGTGTGTTTGGACATGTGCAGCTGAGAGCGCTGCTAGCTGGGCAATTGCTACCTATGTCTGACAAAAGCCCTAACAAGGAGGCAGAGCCAGTCCAGGCCTAGGAGGGGATAAAACAGAGGTGGGCAAAATGCAGCTCGCGGGCCAGATGCGGCTCACCAGGCCATTCTGTCCAGCCCGCAGGGCCCCTAAAAAATTTAGAAAATTAATATTTATCTGCCCCTGCCTGCTTGTCATTCGGTAACCAATGGCTCGCCAAAACTCAGTAAGTGGCCCTCTGCCCAAAATAATTGCCCGCCCCCGGTATAAAAGGAGACTCCCCACGCAACAGCACCCAGCAATTTTCCTCAGCCAACATCCACTTCTGAGTGCTAAGGCTTCCCCTTCCTTAATATACTATAACGCTTCAACTAGCCATTTCCTATATTTCCTTCAGAGCTTCCACATGGAATCATAGAAAATGCGGGTTAGAAGAGACGGTCAGGAGGTCACGTCTAGTCCAATTGCCTGCTCAAAGAGGACTGTCACCAACTACCCAGCCAAGGCTTTGTCTAGCTGGGTCTTAAAAACCTCCAAAGATTTTGGGGGAGAATCCACAACCACTTTGGGTAACCTGTTCCAGTGCTTTGCTATCCTCCATTATATTACTCTGTTAGCATATTACTCTGCCAAGTGACTCTGGCTACAGAAAGTAAATCAAATTAGCCCAATGAGCCTTCTAAGCATACCACAGGCCATCCCTCTCAGCTAAGCATGTCCCAAACATTAGAGAAGCAACAGCACTGTGGAATGGGGAAATATTTTTCTCTTCAAAATGTAGAAACAAGGCAGGGAGATGTAATTTACTTCTTGAGCAGGATGTCACAGCTGGGATATTAATCCATAGCACCAGAATCTAAGATCAATATCTTAACCGCAATCCTTTGTTCTCACTATTTATAAAGCACCAACGCAGTGTTAGTAGGCTGCTATGCAAACCTAAGCAGCAGAGTCTGTCGTAGCCAAGATGTTCCATTACGTTGTTCAACAGAAAGTTGCATTAAATATTTATTTAGGAAACGGTAACAGCAAATGGGAAGAGGTCCTTGAACGTTTCACCTATCGTGACCTAGTGTGATTCTGAAAGCAGCGTTAGACCATTTATGCAAAAGTTACACTAACTTTCTGTGCCTCAAAACTTAGAAAGCCAAACAGCAATAAACTGGCACCTGGAGAGGATTTCATAGAAGTTGACACCCAGCAGTAATGAAAATTTTTTAAAATGTTGGAACTTAAATGTTACTGGTGGGAAGGAGCTCTGGCATCTCGTCGAGGTGCAATTTTTGTCACTGTAGGATCCTCTGGTATATTAAATCTTATGAAGCTTTGTTGAGTCCCACAACTCAGACAGGTAATGGACCTTTCAACACTTCTCTTCAGAGACTCTTTCGTGTTTTAATGTTTAAATATGGTGGCAGATGTCAAGTGAATTTGGTGATCTCAGTGTACTGCCTAGTAGGCGTATATGATTGTCACAAGACCTAACTGAACGTTAACTAACATGCTCATTGTTAGTCACAGAAAAGAGACCAGGAAATAAATAGGCATGACGAGTGATCGGAACTTCAGATCTAGTTCCTCCTGAATAGGTTGAAGGCCTAGTAGTGGGTCCCTATAGCATACTTCATTGTTCATTTGAACAAGTACATAGGGGGGCTACAGAGATGATCAGGAAATGAGAAGCTATGTTATGGGAAGGGAATTAGAGACTGGCCTGTTTAACCTGGTAAAATGAAAGCTGATAAGGTATATTACTGATCTCAATAAAAGTACCAATGGGTAAAATAGCAGGGAAGGAGACTATTTCACTAAAAGACAATATTAGCACAAAAACAAATAGTTATAAACTAGTTATACATACACTACGGCTGGAAATTAGCAGAAAGCTTTTTGACATCAGAGGAGGGAGATTGTGGAACAGCCTTCCAAAAAGAGTAGAGAGGGATGGGAGGTAGGACTTTTAAAAATGTAGCACGATAAATTATTCAAAGGATTATTGGACATGGATGCCTGCAGTAGCAAACTGAACCAGGAGGCTCCTTCCAGCACTATGCTACTATCATAAAAGTTCTCATTTCCCATAACTGTCAGTCCTACTCCTTTCATGAATGATATAGCCATTAATTTTCTATTTAATATCTAACAGAATCTCTAGTACCAAGGCACAGGCGCTCACATAAAGAGGCTATCTGTGGCTGAAATTTCCCTCCAAACAGATGGTGAGAAGGTTTTCATAGATTCATAAATGCTAGGGTCAGAAGGGACCTCAAAAGATCAAGTCCAAGGCCCTGCCAGTGGCAGGAAAAAATGCTGGATCATTTGACTTCAGCCAGGTGCTTGTCCAGTCTCCTTTTGAAGACCCCCCGGTAGGGGAGAGCACCTCCTCCCATGGAAGTCTGTTCCAGATTCTGGTGATCTAGCCATGAAGAAATTAGTTCTGATTTCCAACCAAATTTACTCTCTACCAGCTTGTGGCCATTGTTTCTGGTTATTCCAAGGGGTGCCCTGGTAAACAGAGCATCTGCTAGTCCCTGCTGCATGCCCCCACAAGTGAATTCATGTACTGCCACAAGATCCCCCCTCAGCCTTCTTTTCCAGAGGCTGAAAAGGTCCAGGTCCCACAGCCTTTCCTCATAATGCCTTTCCTGCAGGCCCCTAACCATACGAGTGGCTCTCCTCTGGACCCTCTCAAGGTTGTCCATTCCTTCTTGAATTGCGGCACCCAGAACTGGATGCAGTGCTCCAGCTGTGGCCTGACCAGTGCTGCATAGAGGGGAAGCATCACCTCCCTGGACCTGTTCGTGATACACCTACTAATGCATGGCAAAGTGCAGTTAGCTTTGCTAATTGCTTTGTCCCATTGACAACTCACATGTATCTTGGAGTTGACAATGACTCTAAGCTCTATTTCTGCTGCTGTGATGCTGAGGAGGTCATCCCCCAGCCTACAGGTGTGCTGGTGATTCCCTCTCCCTAGGTGCAGCACCTTGCACTCGTCCTTGTTGAACTGCATCCTCTTGTTCTCTGCTCACTTCTCTAGCCCGCCTAGGTCTGCCTGGATTTGGTTTCTTCCCATCAGTGTGTTTGCTTTGCCCCATAGCTTGGTGTTGTCTGCAAATTTGGACAGAGTGCCTTCTACGCCCTCATCCAGGTTGCTGATGAAGACATTGAGCAGCACTGGCCCAAGGATTAAGTCTTGGGGGACCCCACTGCCCATATCTTTTGAAGTCAATACCAACCCATCCACCACTATTGTCTTGGTACAACCCTGAAGCCAATTTTCCATCCATATGACTGTGTAATTCTCTATGAAACAGCCATTGAATTTGTTACAAGAATAGGATGGGATACCACGCTGAAGGCCTTCTTAAGTCCAAGTAGATAACATCTACCTCGACTCCTGCATCTAAGCTTTTTAGTGACCTGGTCATAGAAAGAAACAAGGTTAGTCAGGCAAGATCTACCTGCTATGAATCCATGCTGGTTACCCTTCAGGATTATATTACCTGCTTGACTTCTACAAATGTGATCCTTTATAGTTTTTCAAGGGTTTTCCCAAGGATAGAGGTGAGACTAACCGGTCTATAGTTATCCAGATCCTCCTTCCTCCCCTTCTTGAAAACAGGGACCACATTGGCCCTTTTTCAGTCCTCTGGGACCTCACCTGAATACCACCAGTTGTGCCAGTGGCACAAGAGGTAATACTTATGGTGATACTGAGGTATTTTCAAACCAAAACCAAAAAGAAACAAACAGCAACAAGCAAAAACATGAACAAAAGCAGGGCAGTTAGGAAAATTCAGTGTGTATATTTTTATATTTGTTTCCATCAACCAGTAGCACAAATCTATGAAACCCTTGCAAGATTAAAGACAGTTGTTGAACAAAAGTTTCAAACAAATACATTTCTTCAAGTCAAAATTTGCATATATTTTAGGTCCATAATTTCATTGTACATCTTCTAGATTCAGAGCTACCCCACAAACACTTCAGCTACAGGGAAAGCTCCTTTGCAGTACTTCACAGTAATCTTCTGTCCACTCCTTTATTTGCAAAGAAAGACATAAAGGACCAAGTCATCCTCAGTGTGGATGGATGCAGCTCTCACTGACTTACATCAGGGCTGAATCTGGCACAATGCATTTCATCCTGAATGATCCCACTGAATTTTTTAAACCTAAAAACTACACAGATGATTCTCTTCATCTGCCATTTAAATTGCATCAACCTCTCAAGTGAACCACAGAAGTTGGTTAATAGCAAGCAGCTGCACCATGTGATTTGGATACAAAGAATATCTGGCAGTGACAGAATAAGCAACGGTCTCAAGTTGCAGCAAGGGACGTTTAGGTTAGATATTAGGAGTAACTTTCTCACTGGGAGGGCAGTAAAACACTGGAACAGGTTACCCAGAGAGGTGGTAGAAGCTCCATCCTTGGGGGTTTTCAAAATCCAGCTAGACAAAGCTTTGGCTGGGACGATCTAGTTGGGGCTGGTCCTGCTTTGAGCAGGACGTTGGACTAGATGTGACCTCCTTAGGTCCCTTCCAGCCCTAACTTTTTATGATTCAATGATTCTATAATACTTCACATGACTGAGATTGCAAAAAGCGTGTGTGTGGGGGGGGGTGACAGAAAGAGTCAAAGTAATTGAGGAAGGATTTGGCCAAAATACCACCTTTTCATGACAAAAAGTGCCAGGAGACCTTGAAATGTAGAGTGAACCTGGCTGTCATGGCACTCTGGAAGACAAGGCTATGTGTTTTTTCCCTATCTTGTTCAGGCCCAGAATTCAGGAAGCTTCCCTTCCCCATCTAGGTAGCCTACCAGTAATAGCACTGCTAGATATGAGCAGTCTTTACACTGAAGGGAACCCAAAAGTTATGACTGTGCCTGACTCATTTGTGAACCCAGCATGGCAGCAGAGCATGTCTTGCATCCTGTCTGTTCCTTGTTCATCCAGGTGAAAACAGAGCACAAATGCACCCTATATAAACTGGAGCTGTAACAGAGTTTAACTATGGTCAGATAGCAGGTATGCTCAAAGGTGCATATAACGTATATGTCAGATGTGTTCAGATGCATAGAAATCTCTTTCAGTGCCCGGGGCACAGGAGGAAGGGATTATGCTGACCCCCGGAGCAGAGGTTGATGAAGAGGGCTCTCCTTGGGCAGCACCTGCTACTGCTGCATCTGTTCCTGTAGCAGGCAGGCTTGGGTTGCCATCGCTGAGAAAAAGGCAGGGGGGCAGGCACCCTGGGAGCTCCCCTTGCTATCCTGTTTCCCCTCTTTCCAGTCACGGGCTGTACCTCCAATGGCATAGCCTCCCGGGGAGATGCCATTCCACCCTCACCTCCCAGATACTGGGGTGTCTGCAAATGCCCCCAATCCTGGCAGGAGAGGGCTATACTAGCACCACCTCTAAGACAGCACTTGGGACTGGTGCCCCACTTGCCGCACCCAAGTTACACTACTGAATGTGTTTCCTGACTCAAATCACTTTCCATCTAACTCAGACATTAGGCCTAAAGGTCCAGAGCCCATGAAAGTAAAGAACAATGTTTCAGTTGACTTGAAGGGGCTTTGGAGTAGGCCTATAAATTAAGATGCAGGGTATGGAGACATTTCTCTCTTTCTCAAAGATAAGGGAGTGCATAGATGAGATCTAGATTACCAAAACAACCAGGATTGCAACAGAAAGCAGGGCAGGGAAGAAAATTCTCAGGTATAGGCTAAACACAACATACACACTCAACTATTTGGGCTCAGTAGGATCCTGGCTTAACTGCTGTCTTAATGTGCCCCGTTGTGCCCAGGTATTGGAGGACATATGGTACATTTCAGTGATACCTAAGAAGTTTCTGGCTTTTATTGTGTTCTCTTTTGTATAGTCTAAATAGAGTTTTAATATGTGGTGTGTGTAAATTAGCCCCTTTGAGAAGTAGAAATATTCCTCCAAACCAAAACAGAAAGACAGGCACCTCACACAAGGGTTTAGTATTCAAACTAGTTCCAAGCAAGATGTAATATGCGGAGTAGTCACTTCATTAAGATTTTTTAAAACAGCGGCCTCCAGGGATGTGCGATCAACTGTATAAAGATGGAAAAACTTCATTTTCCTATACAATACTTAGCTCACTCTTCTATGGAATTGTATTCTGCAGGGATATTACTCATGAGGCACTACCGTCCAATTTCAAGAAGGGCCCTGACCAAGACAAATGTATCAGTGGATACTGACTGTGCTGGCAGCTATGAGAGCTGAATGCTAATGACAGTCAATCAGTTTGAATTAACCTGTCTTGGAAGGGAAAGTCGTATGTGAATTCATATTTTAACATGAAGCAAACAGATTGATTTTAAAGTAATCAACAATGCCAATGCTCAATGCAGACAGTACAGGAACTAGAGAGAGTACAAAACCATAATGTTAGCTGATTAGTTACAGTTGTCATGGTATAAGCAATTCCTCTTCACAGCTAATGAATAGCTACAGCTATATAGTTTTCTGATAATTCAAGTGGTAAAATGTTATGTTGGTGGTATTGCTTGTATCAGGTTTGGTTTCCACATAGTAAATGAGGTATTTGTCTACATATAATCACAATTTTGCAAAGACCAGTAACAGCAGTAGCACCACGGCACTGCTCGCCTTGCAGCCAAGCCAGCACCCCACACACACTCAGCTCCACAAGGAAGAAGAGGCTAACCATGCCTGCGTCACACCGCAAAGAGCACGATGGAAGCTGTAGCTCTTGTGCTGATTCATGCACTTACCCCCAATATCACTTTCTCCCTCCATCTGTGATAACCACCCCAGTATAAGCAGGACACTTTTTTTCCTTATTAAAGGACATTTTAAGGATATTAAGGAGGGTAGCATGACCCAACTTAAAACAGGAAGAACGCTTGAACTCCTGCCTTCTTCTGGTCCTTACCTATCCCCTTATTCTCCTTCTGCCTTGTTTCACTACTTTATTTTGCTTGTCCCATCTATGTCTGGGTGCAATTCCATATGTTGTCATACATGGGAAAGCATGTCATTGCAAGTCTGTACTAGGAACATCCTAACAGAATGATGTTATAAAAAGGCAATGAAATATGATTTCAGTTTACCTTTCAAGTGAACAGTAATTATCAGTTACCTAATTGATGGAACAGGCAGGTACTTGTGGCATTTGAGGATGGCCTGTTAAAACAGACTTCCCAGGTATCTCTGGGATTGTAATTAAACATTGCATTTGTCCCAGGAGAAAGCCTTTTGCTCTGGGATCCTACAGATACAACCCAATGCTATATAGGCATACAAGTCTACTCTCCCACTTCAAGTCCCTCTGAAATATTCAGGATAAAATGTGTAAATGTTTTTTTTCCTGGGACATGGCTGCGTGCATCTGTAAGGTTATCACAGGTCATTCCAGGGATGGGCCGTCGGGTTGTGTGTTGTCTCTAGCCAAGAAGCCACATACTGGCAAAGGAGCAGTAATGCAGCTCTTTGGAACCAGGTCAGTCCCCAGGGCAGTCAGAGCTATTCCAAATTAGATTTCCATTTACTGTGTAATGTATTAGGATTGAACGTCATGTACTCTAATGTTGTAACATGAATTACAATGCCCAGAGCTCTCCAAGGGACTGGAGGAAGGAACTGTAGTGTGAACTGCAACTCCCAGAAGCCTCCCAGGGACTGGAGGAATGAACTGCAAGATGCACTACAACTCACAGAAGGCAGCAGGAAGAGGCAGAAGGAGCAGCATCTGAATACCAGCCATGTGAGAGAGGGGGAGAAGCATGGCCTTAAAGTTGGAAGGAGCAGCCAGGGCTGGATTAATGCATAGGCAAACTAGGCACATGCGGAGGGCCCTAAGTGAAGAAGGGGGCCAGTTGTGCTCACTTTACATATTATAATTATTGAGTGAAAAAGTAATATAAACATACAGTATTAAGTAGGGGACTATGAGTTTGTTTGCCTAGGGGGCAGTAAAGGATTAATCTGGCCCTGGGAATGGCAGAGCTAGGACTGTGAGCTGCAGCAGTAAGGCTCAGATAGGACGCCTGGGAAGATAGCAGTTAAGCATTTTATAGGACCAGAGACTGGTTTGGAGCCCTCCGGAGTTGTGGGAGGGCTTACAGTTCTCCGGTGTATTTATCGCAGGCTGATAGGCTGTTGTACCAAACCCCACAAGGGGCTTGACTGCAAGAAAGCCAGTCAGTTAAAACGTAAATTGAGGTGGTCAATAGGTAAGAGACAGGTGGGGGGGAGTGGGAAGTGCAATGAATGTAGCTGTAGCCAATGGATTGTGGAGGAGGTGAGGGAATGAATTAAGGTCATAAAAGGTAGAGGGTTTACCTGGGGAGTAGGTGGGGAGCAGGTTATAATGTGCCATAAATCCGATGTCTATATTTAATTTAGTTCATGAGTTTTTGTATCCAGTAGGTCGATGAAGTGAAGTTCATAAGCTCAGCTGTGAAAGGTGTTTTGTAAATTCCCTTTGAGGATTAGAACTGAGGGATTGGAGAGAGAGTGGTTTTCTTGTGACAAATGTGTGCCCACAGGTAACTGGGTATTCGTGTCTGATAGATTTCCGGTGTACGTTCATTCTGGCACGTAGTTGTTTCGTTTCTCCTACGTATTTTCCATCAGGTCATTTGATGCATTGGATGAGATGTCCAGAGTTAGATGGTCACTGAGTGGGGTGTGTCTTGATCACATAAGGCCTGCCTAAGTCCTGTGTGCGGAAGCACCTAAGTCCTTTTTTGGGATCACAAAGGTATTTTCATGCAAAACGTCACTCCAGGGACCGTTGCGATCATTGCCATAACAGAACTTCCTTCAATTAATTTCTGCTTCAACTCCAATCTGTGTTTTTGGTAAACGCTCATTCTTGCTTTAAAATTGCCAGTGACGGAGAATCCTGCACAATCCTTGCTAAGGTGCTCCTCACTGTTAAGATTGGATACCTTATTTCCAGCCCAGATTTGTTACTTCCAGTCACTGGATGTTTGTGCAGGAACCCGGCGATGAAAGGGGCTCCTCACATCCCCGTGCCGCACAGGCAGATCTATGAGGTTTAAAAGGTGGGTGTGCGAGCATTGAGTGGAGCTGCAGGAATTGCTGCACCTCCCTGCCTCACTGGGACAGGCAGCCCATGCCATGATGGGAGTTTTTTAAGGTCCCTGAAACAGGTAAGAAACTCTCTCTGCCACTTCCACTGTCCTAGCCATCCATGCCCCACTCCAGCTGGGGCTGCAGGGAAGCCAGGCTTGGCTGGGCAGACAGCGGTGATGGTCGCCCTTCCCCTCCCTGAATGTACTTCCAGACTAATGGGGAACATCTGAGAGGACCAGGCAGGGTGGGGGAGCCTTCTCATAACCATTGCTCCCAGTATCCCTGGCTCCCTGCACAGCCAAGCTGGAGCAGGGCAGGAGCAGTTCTGGGCTCCCCCTGCCTCAGGTCAGGCTGGGACAGAAGCAGCGACGGGTGCGGGAGCTGGCTGGGAGGAAAGGTGCTGCTGGGGGAAAAGGGAAAGATTTTTCTCTGCTTTGGGGATTTAAAAGAAATCCTGGGCTGTTGCTCCTACAGTCTGGTCCAAAAGAGGGGATGCGACTGTACCTCCCTATGGATCTGTGCCTGGCTACAAAACTTTCGATTTAAAAAAAATGTATCTTGTGCCACAAGAAGGGAGCAAGAGAGGCAAGGAGACCACTGTTTCTTTGGTGGAGAAGTATGGAGATTTTGGTGCCTTTAAACAGATCAGGACATTTCTGGAAGGAAGTCACTCCCGAATTGTTTACAACGGGGCTGATCGACTTGCCGCCTGCAAGGGGCTAGCTTTCGGCCTGTGGCTCCCACCTGGCTGCCAGCTCCCCGTCCCTGTCCCTTCGTTTGCTGGGCTCCCTGGCCTTCTCTGACTTCTGCGCCAGGCCCTCATCCCTGACGGTGGGATGGTGCCCCCTGTGGGGACCCTGCCCAACCCTGGGGGCAATGTGGCAGGGGACCCCCAAGGACTCTACAGAGTTAATGAGGGGAGGGGGAAGATACGCAACATGTCACCCCCATCTGCCCAGAAGGTGCACAGCCGTGATTGTCATAGATTACATTTGTCCTGAAAAGGAGAGAGAACAGTTTTCAATTTTATTTTTAACCTTGTATTTCAGAGACAGTTTAGCACCTTGCTATGCAGTGATTTTTTTTTTTAATTCTTTGTCATTAGACACCCATCAGAAGCTCTTTTACTGTTTTGTGGTTTCTCTCCATAGAAAAAAGTTCTGGTTTAATTGACCTAATTCTTTTATATATAGTTTACTGAGATGAACAGTGATATTCCTTGATGAAATACAAACTTGTTATTAGTATTTGCTCTCTTTCTGGCATTCATTTACTCATATAAATCCCACAGGCAATAAGGCAATTACACTGCAGATGGTAGAGTTCAAACAAATTAGATTCCACTGTCTTCTCACAAATGGCTTCAGTGAACAAACTTCCCCGAGCCCTGATCTTGCCACATAAACCCCTAACGTTTGAGCAGCAACAAAATTTCCATTCTCCTTGTACTCTATACTCCCTTCCTCCTCCCTTTCCATCTTCTCCCACTGTCATTTTCACTTCCCTACCACCACTCTCTTGTACCTTATCAATGCCCTCATATGCTATAAAGGAAAAGGATGCGTAGAACTAAGGCCACGTACTACCATCATCCTGACCACTTGCTTATTTCTATATGTTGCAGCTCCTTCTTCCGTTCCTCTCTCTTTTCCTCTCCTTTTGCCTTGTATAGTTTGTAATGTCCTTAGGGCAGGGACCCTGCACACAAGTCCAGTGAGGTCCCAGTGCTGACTGTGCCTTTGGGTGCTACTCATATAAATACCACAACAAGTATCTTCAATACTATGGTAAAATGTGTTCCCCAGAGGCCCCCTTATCTCAATTACTCAGACATATTTCACTGCCGTGTTCAAAAAAACTCCTGCCTTTGTATGAAAACGTGCAGTGGCAGCTTCTCCAAGTGGAGGACAGAAGATGCTTGGCTTTGTGGAGCCGAGTACTCGGTCTCATCAGTGAATCAGGTCTCAGGGAGCTGCAAAGCCAGGGAGGGTCTGCCATGGTGCTGTGATGATCCTGCAGAGATATTGCATCATTACGTATTGATGCAGCTGCAGTAGCTCAGATAGTTAGATCGCTCTGTGCTTTCAGTTGGAGTAAATAATGCTGGATCGCAACCAAGCAATTTTACTCAGCAGATGTCTTTTCTCTGCTGGACAGAGTGTAGGACAAGGTGAACATGTTTGTGGGCAATCGTTTTTCATATTTATGATTTTGGTTTATAGGTCAGGCATCCAGAGACCAGACTGGACACCAGTGGCTCCGTTTTAAAAACTTAAAGGACTGAATAGACTCGCACTGTTCGGCAAAGTCAGAGGACTGAGTGACGTCCTGCAATAGTGTTCTCATCTCAATTCGCCTCCGGGTAGTAAGATAAGACAATTTAAAATACTACATTTACTTGCATATCACACACCCTATCCTTCAAAATCAGCCCTCCTAAATAGGGGTACGCATCTTTGATGGGGAAGCTGATTTTCTCCACTGGACCTGAAGCATGCAAGGGCTGCCTTGGGCTGTGCTTCTCTCCCAGCCCAAGAGAAGGGGCAGAGTGCACCACTCAGGTTCACCATTTTCATCCTGTTACAGACATGGAGATATTGTCACTGTGAAGCAATAGCTAGAGACTGGGCAACTCAGGAGTAGTCTCAGCCCCTCCTGCCTGGGGCAGGCATTCAGTCAAGTTAGGCGTTTTTACACATGCAAGCACCAAAGCACTGGGCATTTTGAAAAGCGCCGGTGCTGTGACACTTGCAGTTGTATAAGCGGTGACATGCACGTCAGCACCGAGAAAAGAGCGGCAGCGCGCTTTTTAACTAAAACACATAGAAGGTGTTTTAGTTCAAAAGCGCCCTGCCACCACTTTCTGCCTACTGATGCGCATTTCACCACTTATACAACTGCATGCAGCGCAGCGCAGTGCACATCCGTTTGCATGCACAGCAGGCTCGATTAATTGAGTCTGCTCTGAAGCAGATCTCTGGCATGTCGCAGGACTAAAAAGTTTGTGTATAAATACCAGTTGAGACTATGCTGTGACAGTTAAGCTTCTGGAAAGAAAAGTCTTTATTGGTCCTTCCCAAAATGAGATGCATGTATTGACTGGGGGCATGGGGTACACAAGGAAACAGGGTAATTCCAAAGTCAATCCTTTCCAAAGTCAATTCCAGTTTGAAATCTCCAGTGTAGTTCTATATCTACAGTGTACCTGCAAGCCTTGTCTCGGTCTCAGGAGATACAAAACCAAAGGAAACCCATGCAGCCGTCAAATGTGAAATTTAATGCAAGCAGCAAGTGTTCAAGCTGGTCATATTTCCCATTTTACTGTGTACACTTTACAGACCGCTCCCTGAGGTTCAGGGGACTGCACTTCTGTTTCCTGGCTTTTGGGTGCCTTGGACATTTTTCTCTCCCTTTCATTAAACTCAAGTAGCACCAAAGAGCTGGGCTCACTGACAGAAACACTTCCAGGTTCAGACCACTCATCTCACAGCTCCTTCCAAAACCTTTAGGTGTAAAAGCACAAAAGCATTTCATAGTATCATCATGATCATTTATCATTATCAACAGGCAACTCTTAACTACAATTTCCCTTTTTCTTAGTAAGTTCCTGACTGCATGGCAGCACTATAATATACGGATTAAGTATGCTGTGTTTTTCCGTTAGTTATATGATTATCTACGTTAGTTCCATAGGTGCTAGAATCCTCTGTAGCGTACAAGGCAAATTGGAAATTCTCACCGAGGAGAATATTATTGACATTACTGGACCTTTGTGAAAATGATCTGAATATTGAGAATTTTTTTAAATGCTAGTTACAACCTATTTAGGAAAGGCAGACTAAGTAAAAATGGTGAGGGGTGACGCTCCATATAAATGACATGCTCTAGAGCAGGGGTGGGCAATTGTTTTGGGCGGAGGGCCGCTTACTGAGTTTTGGCAAGGCATCGAGGGCCTCATGACAGGCAGCCAGGGGCAGATAAATATTAATTTTCTAAATTTTTTAGGGGGCCTGTGGGCCAGATAGAACGGCCTGGTGGGCCGCATCCAGCCCACAGGCTGCATTTTGCCCCCCCCTGCTTTACAGCCAGTAACACCCTGGGTCCACAAGTCCATGAATGCAAATAGATAAAGTTGGTATCTAACAAAACTAACAGAGGAGGGGGTACTTGTGGGGGTTTGTAGCAGACCAAGGAAACAAATGTGAGAGAAATTTCTCATTAACCACTTGTGTTTGTTGCAGGGGAGTCCAATTTGGTAGAGATATGCAGGAGGTCTCATTGCAGCCGGTAGTAAATCATCTTTAAAGCTTCCAGAAATTACAGAAGATGATGTTCTAGCCCCCAGGATGTGGCAACTCAGTTTTGGATCTCATTTTAACAGATAAAGGTGAATTAATAATGAACTGGAAGTTAGGGATCAGCTAAAGATAAGTAATCAACCCAATTACATTCAATATAGGACTGTTCTCTGTTTGCTAAACCAGTACCCAATACTTCAAAAGTACAAATTTCTTGAAGTGGAGGACAATTATCAGTGAAACTGGATGATCTGAAAAGAAAGAATGATGTCCATCATAGCAAAAAAGGAATTCTGTAGATTGAGATTAAAAGAAATCCTCATGGGAAAGACACATTATGAGATGGAGATAGTAAATAATTAAATGATGTAGAAGTGTTCAGAATATTTGTGTTCTGTGTTTGTAAAGGAGAAGGATGAGACCCTTTTAACTCATAAGAATTTCAAAATACTTTCCAGTCCATCAGTAACTAAGCAGGGTGTTATACAGCAATTACTAAACATACACATTTTAAGATTCACAGAATAATACAAAATGAGGGTTGGAAAGGACCTCAGGTGATCACATCTAGTCCAAGCCCCTGCTCAAAGCAGGACCACCCCAACTAGATCATCCCAGCCAGGGCTTTGTCTAGCCAGGTTTTTAAAACCTCCAAGGATGGAGAGTCCACCATAAGCATCTGGTACCTCCTGAGATGGGGGGTGGCACTTGCCCCCCCCAGCAACCAATCAGCGATGTGGAAGGGTCTGGGGCACACCCAGAAATACCAGCAGTGCTTCTCTTGGCACTCTCAAGGGGGGAACAAGTGTTCCTGCCTCCCCCCTTGCCTATCGCCTAAGCGGGGAATACTGCCTGTCAGGGTGTACCAGCGCTCCCAGGGAGCGCACATGCACCCCTGTGCACCTCCTGTGTGTCACCCCTGGATGCCACCACCTCTCTGGGAACCTGTGCCAGTGTTTTACTACCCTCCTAGTGAGAAAATTCTTCCTAATATCTAACCTAAACTTCCCCTGCTGCAATTTGAGACTATTGCTCCTTGTTCTGTCATCTGCCGCCACTGAGAACTGTCCATCTCCGTCCTCTTTTGAACCCTGCTTCAGGTAGTTGAAGGCTGCTATAAGATCCCCCCTCAGCCTTCTCTTTTCCAGATTGAAAAAGTGCAGTTCCTTCAGCCTGTCCTCATAAGTCATGTCCCCCAGACCTCTCACCATTTTAATTGCCATCTGCTGGATTTCCTCCAATTTGTCCACATCCTTTCTGTAGTGTGTGGCCCAAAACTGAACACAGTACACTCCAGTGTGGCCTCACCAGTGCTGAATAGAGGGGAATCATCACTTCCCTTGACCTGCTGGCTACACTCCTTCCAATGCAGCCCAGGATACCATTAGCCTTCTTGGCAACAAGGGCACACTGCTGGCTCATAGTCAGCTTACTGCCCACTGTGACACCCACGTCCTTTTCTGCAGAGCTGCTGCTCAGCCAGTCAGCCCCCAGCCTGTAGCGGTACATGGGATTACTCTGTCCTCAGTGCAGGACTTTGCACTTGTCCTTGTTGAACCTCATGAGATTTCTTTTGGCCCAATCTTCCAATTTGTCTAGGTCATTCTGCATCCTAGCCCTACCCTCCAGTGTATCTACCATTCCCACCAGCTTGGTGTCATCTGCAAACTTGCTGAGGGTACACTCTATGCCATCTTCCAGGTTGTTGATGAAGATTTTGAACAAAACTGGCCCCAAGATCAACCCCTGAGGCACCCCAGTTGATACTGGATGACAATTAGACATCAAGCCATTGATTATTACCCTCTGAGCCCAATACTCCAGCCAGTTTTCTATCCACTTTACAGTCCATTGAGAAAATGTTGTGGGAGACTGTATCTAAAGCCTTGCTAAAGTCAAGGTGTACCACATCCACTGCTCCCCCTACATCCACAGAGCAAGGAATCTCATCACAGAAGGCAATTGGGTTTTCAGGCATGACTTGCCCTTGGTGAATCCATGCCGACTGTTCCTAGTCACCTTCGCCTCCACATGCTTCAAAATGGGTTCTTTCAAGGGAGGGCTTGAGATGAGGCTGATTGGTCTGTAATTTCCTGGATCCTCCCTTTTCTCTTTCTTAAATATAGGCACTATTTTTGCCCTTTTTTGCTCCTCCAGGACCTCAAACCCAGATAACTTTCACCCACTAGTTGAAAGAGTTGATGTAAGAGATTTTTTTGCCTACTGATGTTCATTTGTTAATGGAATCAGGGAATTACCTGAAGGGTGAAAGAGTGGTTCTCCCAATATTCAAAAACTATATGCAAGATAAGCTAGTTAAAGACAGATATGACATCAATCCAAGCCACAGTATGGGGAAAGATGATACAGATTCAACTGACATAAAATTAAGGGATAGAAATATGCTTAAAATCGATCAAGAGGATTTCATCTAAAATAGCTCTTGTCAAATGAGCCTGATTACATTCTTTCAGGAGACTGCAAGTTGAATGAATAAAGATAACTGCATATACTAAGACTTTTGAACAATATAGTGATTAAACACGTACTATAGAGTTTCAATAAAGCACACTTTAAATGGATTAAGAACTGGCTACATACCAAAAATGACTTCTCAGTGGGGAATCATCCCTGAACAGAGAGTGTATTTTAGTGGATTTTTGCAAGGACTGTTATTATAGCTGACACCACTCAATATTTTCATCAATGAGGTGGAGATTAATATGAAATTCTGGTAGAGACAAATATAGCTGAGCAGTAAATAATGAGTATGAAGCAGTCACATAAAGTGATCGGGATCGTTTTGCTAACCCAAGCCTATTCAACAAAATATGTTTTAATGCAAAATTATATGTGTAGGAACAAGGACTCCAGGTCACGCTTGCATAGCAGGGGACTGGATCCTGGAAAGCAGTGACTTGGTAAAGAATTGACAGGTAATAATGTGCAACCAGCTCAACATGAGCTCTCAATACAGTGCTGTAGAAAAAGGCTAGCCTATTCCTTGGCTATATAATCAGTGATGCACTGAGTAGCAGCATTGAGGTGATTTTCCTCACATATATGGAATGTATAAAACTAATACTAGCATCTGCATGCAGTTCTGGTATCCACATTTTTAAATGATACTGAGAAATTGGAGAGGGCACAGAGATGGGCCACAAAAATTGGATGAGAATTGAAGAAAATGCCTTAATATGAATGGATCAAAAAGCACAATCTGTTTAGCTTGTCAAAAAGAAGACTGAAACTCATCATTGGAAAAACCAGGCAAGGAAAGCGGATAGGATAGTATTATAGGATAGGGAGTTCTCAGTTAAAAATCAGCTATGAGATGCATGGAACTGCAATCCCTATGCAGGGGTATAAGGATCTTATGTTTCAAGACTTTTGCTCATTGTCTGCAGAGGCTAGGAAGAAATTGTTTTCCACATTGCTACAGGCTTCTGGAGGCAGAAGGGAGGTTATCTTCTGAAACATTGGTATGACGGTCGCAGTTAAGGCAGTGTGGGGTGACAGAGTATGACTGGAGTGTGTTGTGGTTCCTGCCAGAGGTTCCCTGATAGACGATCATCAGCTTTCACTCAGGATCATTGAACAGTTGCCTAACTGTTCTTCCTAGGATCCCCTGGGCTTATATCTACCAACTACTTTCCAGTCATTGCAGTACCAGGGTACTGACAGTATTGTCCTCTCTCTGCGTTTAGCTATGGCATATTGGAGGATGTTTCTAGTTTTTTGGGTATTCTGCTTGGTAGTTGCATGTGAAGGTGTGAAGAGATGGTTTCGTTTTGACGTGGTGAAATTAGGGAATCTTGGGTAAACGGTTCCTTGCAAATGAAATGGACTGGACTCAATGGCTCAAGAAGACCCTTCCAGTCCCGTGGTTCTACTATGTACCCAGAACTTGAGTCCAGGCAAGTAGTCAGGCTACAGTGCTCTCTTCTTGGAGCCATTGGTTGGGCTATCACTTCACCCACTACCCAAGGGTCAGAATAGCATGAGCAACGATTGCTATTGATATGACACCCATGAAATCACTACATGCACCCAAAAGATGAAACGGGGAGGAATCAGAATCCAGGGGCATATGTAAATGAAACAGGGGCCCTAAACTGAAGCAGTGGGTTTTAAAAAACACCGCTTCAATTTAAGGTTGATTAAACCCCCATGTCATGCACACACCCTGCACTTACCTGCCTTTCTCATGACAGGGAGGGGAGGATGAGCTGCTGGCAAGTGAAGTGGTTCCTGGGCTGCAGTGGGGGATGGGGTTGGTGCTTTCCTCCATGGCAGTGGTGCCCCCCCCACAGGTGGCACCTGGCTCAGGTGGTCTCGGGGACCACTGCAGCCACAGAGGGAAGCACCAGGTCCCCGCACAGCTCAGGCAGGCTCCACAGGGGGAAAAAAAGATCAGGCTTGCCACTTTTCTCGGGCGGACCCTGTTTTCCCAGGCTGCTGCCAGGCTGTCTGCAGGGCTTCCTGCAGAGCCGTGGAGCTGCACAGCGCCTGGTGCTTCACTCTGAGGCTGTAGGGGCAGCAAGCTAAAACTCCTCAAGGGAGTTTCACTTTGCTGCACCCCAAGTCATCTGAGGCGCATTACGCCGCCCAATTTCCTGCAGTGGCTGGAATGAATTGGAATTGGTGGTGGAATACACCACCAAGGCATACACACCATTACAGCGGTGGCAAAGCATCTAGCCCGTTTTAAAGTGTCACGCACACACACCTCTTATTTCATTTACACACAGCCCAGGGTGTCTCAACCTTTCTAGACTCAAGGCACACCTCTTAGTTTTCACTCCTTTCTTGACTACAGAAAAATAATAGAGCAATTCTCCTGTTGCAAAGAACTCAGGAAGACCGCAACTGGTCCGAATGTTTTTGACACTATTAATTCCTGTTCGAAATCTCTGGGTTTAACTTGTGAATCACGTGCACACCTAACAAAGCTAATACTGTGGTACACCCTACAGCACCCTTTAAGCAGACCTCATGGATTCCTAGTTGAAAATCATTGCTTTAGTTATCACTTCTGATGTAATGTAGTTTACACCCCTTGCTCAGAGCTGTGCCTGAAAGGACTCATATTTTAACTGCATAATATTCATGTAATTTATACCAGATTGAGAAGGTGGCTGCCCTGCCTTCAACTGTGATCTTTTCACACCTCAAAGCAATGCTTTCAATTAGGTCGCTCATTCATTTTTAAAAGTGAGCTTTCAGGTACAGCATTTGTCTCTGAGACGCTTTTACAGCCATGTTTTATTATTAGGCTTGAATAGGACTGAGAGAAAATGGCTGAACAGAAAAACGTGGCGCTGCCAGATGCGACCAAAGCAAAACTATGCACAAAAATAAAGAACAAATATTTCCCCCATTTAATCTTAACTGTCCTTTGTAACAGAGGACAGCAAGTCAAACAGGAGCACATTGTCTGCAACCCTAGAAGCACCTGCTTTTTTGGCAGCCAGCTCCCTGCAGTAGATCAGAACCCATCTTAACACCAGCACTTGAAATACAACTTGCTTGCAGGGATATTTTGTCTCTTTCTCATTTGCAACCAAATCAAACCATTATATTAAATGCTGTCATTCAGCTGGGATACTCCAGTACTCTCCAATCAATGGCCAGAACATGCCAGGCAGGATAACTGACAGGCAGCTGTGAATTGCAGAGCTAAAAATAGTGCATCAAGGGCTTTTGGTGAAAGGATGTTAAAACAAGAGCGAGAGTTAAGTGGTTATGAAGTCACTTGAACTTCAAAGATGGATTTATTGTCTTATTTGCAGGTTTCCTTGCTTTCCTTCCTGAGTATGTAGAGAATACAGAAAAGACTCTAATAAATAAATATGAAATTTAAGAAGCACCTCTCTCTCATATGCCTGTATCTTTGTTCAAATAAAGCTCCCTTGGCACCACTTTTCCTATGTCAGATCCTCTTTATCCTCATCGGTTTCTCCAATAATCTCATTTTCCTCATTCTTCTAAATACAATAGCAAAGAATATGCTTTAATAGATACTGGGGCAGCTGCTGCTTTTTGAACATCCATTTAGCTCTGGAAAATTTCCTTTAGAATTAAAAATATATAAGCTATGCTTGATCGTCTCAAAGTTTAAGCTCAAACTGGGGGGTTTTTTGCCTTGAAGGCAAACAGAGTGTCTGACACCAACAGACATACACATCCTACAGAATTAAAAACATCCAAATGTCATTTTCATAATGAGGACAGATCTGGCTCTGGGGTTACAATAACCTTGGGATTTTTGGTTTTGAACGAAATTACAAAATTAGTATGTGTGCATGTGATGGGTTTATGAAGATAGGATTTGGGCTGACAAACGTGGACAACATGTTGGCCACAAGAACACCAATCAATGGTACCCAGGAATGAAGAGTCAGCAGAGAAGAAAGAATAAAAAGGAGGAGTTTTCAGAACAGCAAGTTGGCATCTGCCCCGACCTCCAAGGTTGTTGATGTCGGACATTCAAACAAAGGGCTTCAAGGTGGCATTTACATAGTGGCTGGATGTACCGCTCACCTTGTGTATGTTCTCGGCACTGGGGAATTTGGGTTATGTATTTTGTAATCATCTTGATTGCTTTGCCTGTATTACTCTTCTTTCTTCTTGCTGTGCTTCAGTAAAATTATCCTATTATCAACCAGAGGAGCTGTGGCTGGTAAAGGGAGCCAGGGGCTCCTGTTACTTTAGGGAAGAAGCTGCAGCAGTGATGTCTCCAGGTGGGGAAAGAAAGCACATTATGGACTAGCTCCAGTGAAATAGGCAGCCAAGGACCTATATGCTGCAAATGCTTTGGCCAGTGGGTCAGTAGCGCATAGCCCTGGGCAGACAGCAAGACAACTACTGCAAGTTGGCCAGAGGCATAATAGTAGGCTGCTCTGGAGGCTGAAAGGACATACCTGCAGCTTGTCAGGAGAGCACCTGCACAGAAGGGGAGGCACCCAGGGATACAAGCCTGGGCCTTGAGGCAGAAGGGCAGTGCAGCCCTGACCTCTGTAGGGAAAAAAAGGGTCCTGCCAAATTAGGATGGTAAAAAATGGCAACTGCAGACATGCCAGATACTCACAGAGCTGGGGAAGCCAGGGAGTCAGGAGGTGGCTTGGCAGTGATGATAACTCAGGTGGGAGAGATGAGTATTTGAGTTTAAAGCAATTGCTTGAATTTTTTTCTTACCAGAAAAAAAAAAAGACCAGACCAGACCAGGACATCTGAAGGACTAGATGTGGCTGTAAGGGGATAAAGAAGACCACTGGGGTGCCTGAGGGGCATGTCAGATTGAGCCCTGCTGGTAGCAGGTGCACAAGACCAAAGGCCTGAGGCCAAGAGGGCTAGAGCCTAAGCCCAGAAGAGGCAACAGAGGTGGCCTGAGGTTGACAAGAGGCTGAGACTGAAAGGTCAGGATAGAGTCAGTGGGCCTAGGATACTAGTTTACAGCCAGAGTAACCTGTAGGCTAAAGTTAAGAAGGCTGAAGCCTACACAGGAAGGCAAACGGTGACCAAGTGACATCTGCAAGGCGTGGGTCTGGATATAGTGGTAGAATGGAGGTCATGAATAACCCTTAAGGCTATTCCCAAGCTTTTCCCCAGCATGGCCCCTCACTCCCAACTCACAATCCCCTGCTCCTGCACCCCCATCCACTGATGCTCTGACCCCATTTGGGGTGGGGACTCACAGTTTGGGAACCACTGACTCAAAATGCACTGATGGGGTCACGGGGGCCCCTTTAAGTCTTGAAGAACAAGAGTGGGGGTCATTTGGGTATGGAAGGGGCCCACTGGCCAAAGCATGATTGCGTTCACTCAGGGACCCCTGGGGCAGCCTCCTTTCTATAACAGAAAATAATCCGCTCATGCACAGCAGATGAGAGGAAAAGGAGGGTACACTGAGGAGCTGCAGTGGGGCTGGGGGCATCACGGCTGCCCCGAGGCCTAGTTCTGTCCTAGGCAGTGAAACTTGTCTGCCTGTGCTCAGACAAGCAGCAAGAGCCCTTTTAAATACAAAAGGTCTTCGGGTCTGTTAATTTTCACGGGATAAATGGACCCAGGGGGTCAAAGGTGGTAACATGACCTGGTCATTGTAGAGGACTGAACAGTTATGCAGAGTTTAGTCTTTAGAGCTCACAAACCTCAGCCTGTTTAATCCCATGGTAACATATCAATCACTGAAAATCCTCTTAACTTTATATTAAAGACCTGGGGAAAAAAGAAAAGAAAAGACACTTAAAGCACTGAAATTGAAGGCTTTAATCTTTACATTCTGTATTTCCTTTCAGATGGAGAGACATTTTTTTTAAAAAGGGAAAAAAAATCATGTTAACAATCTGTCATTGATACTGAAGCTGGAATAACCAGTCTTTTTTTTTTTTTTTTTTTTTTTTTTTAAGAAAAAGAGTAAAAAGTGGCTAAGATGAGCTAGAAGCTGCCGTGGGTGCTTTTAGCACTGGAGGTTGAGCGTGTCGTCTTGATGACAACACAAGGCAAATGCAACAGGAGACAAGAGAGAACAGCAAAGAGAGGGACTCCCACGGCTCTTATTTGCACGCTGCTTGTAGAATAACACATGCACGGCATGGTCTTACCGGCGCTCGGAAATCAGGTGAATTTGTGCCAACATTTAACTCATTGCTTTTAGATGCCTTTTAGTTAGGCTCACAACAGTGTTATGGAAGACACTGTCTTGGCTTACTAAGATTGACTATTTTTCCTTTTAGTATAAAAGACAAAGAGATGAAAGAGAAGAGGAAGTGGGGGAAAAAAAAGGACATGTGAGGGAGTGAGCGGCCCGGTTTCACTCCAGATGGGCTTAAGGATTTAGTTGAAGCTGATGGAGGTGATGATGTCATCTGTGTTGCCTCCTCTCTTTGGCTCGATCTGATCAGGACATCTCTCAGGATCAGTACTATACAGGCCCACTGGTGTCATAGAGGACCCTGCAGTCCCAAGAAGTGGTGGGAATAGTGGCCATGATGATAAAGCTAATTGTCAAATTAAGGACCTCCAAAAGGTGTGCTGGGCCAGAAATACCATCCTCTCATTTGTTTTAGCTACTGATTAGGACTAATTGCCCAAAAAATAAAAAAGATCCGTTGGTTTCTGATTCCACATTCCTTTTGCTTTCCAAACATGTTTCAACAAAGCCACGATTTGAATTAATTTCAGCCTCTTTTTAAGTTTTGCTGTCTATATGAATACAACTTCATGTAACAGGCCCTCCTAGACTTTCAT
>JAGPOW010003642.1:849098-861480 GCA_030014935.1 Caiman crocodilus | reverse complement strand
GACTTTCATCATAGGGGGCCATGGCTGAGCCTCCTAGTGGAGATGTAGCATTTGTTGACATAAGGCGTTTTTCTGCATGCACAGCTGCATCATTTCCTTGAAGACATCCACTGGATTTATTTGAGCAGCTAAGAAAAAAAGATTCAAAGGGCCAGAATGAGAACAGGGAAAAGAGAGCCTGACTATGGCCCAGGGAGAAGGACATCTTCCTGGGAGGAAGGAAGTCCACCTCCTCCCAGTGCTGCTTACGCATTTTGCCTACTGGTTGGATTAGCAGTTCATGAGTCTGGCTTACGCTTTAGGAAGACTGTCACAGGCCAGCTGGGCACTGTGGGTATATCAATTTAGTTGCAGACTGACCAAGCACTGCAACTTTATTAGCCACTGAGCTTTTTGGTTCAGGATCAAGGAGGAGATGTCGGGAAGGAAAGCAATGACAACTTTCACTCATAAAAAAGACTACATTTTACTTGTAACAACAAAAGATATAATTTACACATATAACAGTTAGCAAAAAGGTTAAGTTAATAAACAGACAACATAACCATACAAATTCAAATTGGCGGTAATAATAAAACAGATGGAGAAATTAACCATGAGTTCCCACTGTGGTTAGTAACTAATCAATAGTCCCTCAGTTAGAAACACGTGGAGTTGATTCAGCGAAGTCAGGTGTCCCCGATTTACGCTGTCAGAAGGAGAAGGTCCCTCAGTCAGGATCTGGTCTTTGTTCACACAGGGAATAAGAAAGTCCAGGGGAATGGGACAGCAATGCCCCTCCTGTTTCGTCCTTCCTGAGGGTTACTTAGCGTGCATGTTCTTTTATATCCTGTTTATGCTAATTTTTGGTTATATTCATAATGTTACCCTATAGCTTTCTCCTATGGGGTTAAAAGATGTTAGAAATCATTACAATAAGTTACTGCCCAAGCTTGGGTTCACCCAATAAGCAAATCACATCACATTACTTCAGTGTTTCAGATTAATATGTTCCCACCCAAGTTCAACCCACTATGTTAATTATACCTTGTGATTAGGTCATTAATTTTTTTTTCCTGACTCTCAGCGAAAATTATTAAAATCATCTCAGTTTGCAGTTTATTTCTTCAGTTCTGCTTTTTAAAGTTCATACTGTCTGATAACTAGAGTAAACAGCTATATATATTCTTGAGGGTTATACTCCAGACAGGAAACTGTTTCATAAGTCCAACTCCAGAGATCTTCAAAAAGCAGATTTCTCTGTTATAACCTGCTCATTAACCCTTCTGGTTCTGGCTATCACAGAAGACAGGGCAGGATCTGGCCCAATGAAGTTGAATTAGCACGAGTGAGAGAGGTCCCAACCCTGTTGGCCCGACTGTGCAGCTAATTTGTAAAAAAAAAAAGAAAAAAAATGTATCGCTGCATGAGTGTGCCCATTCCACCCTTCTTTTTAAGGAGGAGCGCTGATGAGAGTATTGTTGTCATGGGAAAAGTGTGATTTCAGGAAAAGTTTGAAACTGGAGAAATAGCCAGGGTGAGCTAGTGACAAAGGGCTGGAGAATGCCAAGTATTAATATCTGTGGACTTCATTTTCACAAAAGAAATCTGGGACACTGAGGTTTCTACTAACAATCTCCAAGGCTTCATTTCCCCCTCTCTAAAAACAGACACATGCTATTTCAGGGGCTAGGTTTCTTTTTTGTAACATTTGTAAAAAGCCAGAATAGTAAGAATTACTTTCCTTCACTTCTGTCTGGGCACGTATGTCTTTTAGGAAGGACTGTCCATTATTCTGTATTTGTTTAGCTCCTAACCCAACGGGCTCGTATCTCAGGTGGGATCTATAGATAATTTTAAATCTTGAATAGAGACCTACTGTAGGTCAGGTTCCTAGCTGACACAAATTGCCATAGTACTAGAAATTTAAATGGATTCAGTTGACACTGATGAGGGCTGACATTTATTTATACTTCCAACTTTTTGTCTTTCTGATCACTAGGTTTGAGCCAAAGGCCGCTGACCTGTTTAAGAGAGTCTCCGTCAGACCACAGTAAGCCTCCTTATTCCCTTCCTTCAAGTCTCTCCTTAAATCTCCCTTCTACTGAACATTGCGCTCCATTTTATGACCCACTGCACTTGATAGTATTCATTTACGCTCACATTCAAGAAAGCACCTGCATAACCCCATCCCATTCAGGACAGTATGTAAGTATGTGCTCCACTCTAAGCACATAGTTTGCGCTCTCATAGATGGGGGAGCTTCCCTGAATGGAGACCTTAGCAAGTTATAAAATAACTTATATGAAATAACTTCATTGAATTTTTTTGTATTGCTTTGGAATATAGGAGCTTTATTCCTATCAGTTCTCCTTCCCCAGATGCACATGGTCAGTTTTAGGGGCTATTATTTTAAAAAAAAACCCAAAATCTAAACCACACAGATCATTCAAGTGCTTAAGGTAGCAATTCAAAAAGATGTTGCAATGTGCATTTCAAAGTCACTACGTGCTGAGTGCATGATTGGCCAAACCTAGGCATGAAGCCTTGACAAAAGGAGAAATCTCACATTCACCAAATGAGACTCAGATCAAGAAAGGAAGATGTTAAACTTCAACAACTATTTTTATACTTTGTCAACTTGCAGCTCATCAATAGGACAGCACAGGGGGAGGATTATGCAATTCCTTCTGGAGGATTACCTTGTGAAAAATTAAATGAGAAGTGCTTTGCCTGCAAAACATATTGGTATGGGAAAGATCTCTTCCGAGTAGGCTGACTACTCCACCAGCGTTGGCAGTGGGTCAAGGTCAGAAACATTATTGAAAGGGTGAGAATAAAACAAGAAGAGTGGAAATAGTGCAGTGGAGGGCTTTGCTGATCCACGTATCATAATTACACTGATGCAGGTGACACTGTGAGAATGTTTGCATCACACTTGTGGTTTCAAGGATCGTGTTAAAATGATCTCTTTTACATCAGCACCTTGAGACATGAGCTCGGAGCAGAGCCCCGTGCCACTGGCACTGCACAAACGCCCGGTAAGAAGAGATGGTCCCTGCCCCAGAGCCTTACCATCTGGACAGAGAAGGACTAACAAAGGAGTGGCCTTTCCCTTTTACAGCTGGGGACCTGCAGCCTTGAGAAATCAAGTCACTTGCCTGAGGTGAGAAAAGACATGTCTGAGGGAGTTGGCACAAGAGCTTGCGATGCCCAAGGAGCAACGCTCCAACCACAATACCACCCTTGTTTCCCTGGGGAACTCCTTGTTTCAGATCCATTCAGTAATGACATTTTTGAGCAATTTCCCCTCTATTGAGATAATGCAGCTTGTTTCTGTACAGCAATTAAGGATCCATCCTTGATTAAAGCCACTCAAAGCCCACATTCAAAAATAGTATGGAAAAGCAAATGCTTTACCTCTGAAACAAACCATATTAGGTTGGACCTGAGACATTTAATTCCCAGCCACTTGCGCATTCCTGCTCTCTGCAGCTGATTCTACCTTAGGAAGAATTTCCTGATTCTTCAGGTCAAAATAATCCATGGATGATCCTGCCAGCTCCCCAGCCCAGCTCTTCTGACTGTCTCAAAGTTGGCCTTCCAGAGTCTCTTCCTTTCCCACCCTGAGCCATCGTGGGAAACTTCCACATTTGGGGTTTTCATTCTGTATCTTGGAAGGAACCCCAAAATTAAAGTCCTCTGCATTTCTTTTCCCCCCACAACAATAAGAGAGGCTATTCTTCCCTCTTCTGCAAGTCTCCCTGCATATTTCCCCCTCTCTTTCCTAGGTGCATACTGCTATCGCTCAGTACATATACACACTCCAAGTACAAACCGTTCCAGCAAGAAAAATTAATGAACCTTGGCTTGCCTAGTTATCTAGCTTGCCTTTGTTATAGGAGAACAGTGTCTTTAAATACAACTTATTTATATGGCTTCCCAGCTTTTTATGGGATTAACCCACCATGTGTAGTGTACTGAGGAGGCTACTCATGAGGAAACCAGGGCTGCTGTGGATTCAGATGAAGGCTCATGGTGTTGTGGTCCTATGTCTGTCATAAGCAAAAGCTAAACTATTGTAATAGGCCCCAAGGGCTATAAAAAAAATTATCCGTTTTCCTTTACTTTCTAAGTTACCGAAAGTATCCATTTTTCTTTACTTTCTAAGTTACTGAGCACAAAATAAAGGAAACAAATGAAGTTTGAGGTCAGATTCTTTCTCTGTGCTCTTGTTCCTTAGGTGTAAGTGTTTTAAGCTGAAACTGCACAGGCCACTAGTCTGTGTACGGCCCATCGCCCTCAATCACGGGCCTACAACATTTAAACCAACCAAGTCATTTACTCTTGTAAATATGCCACTGCCTTGGTACTGAGCTCCCCCCTCCGATCCCCAGGGTGGTTGATACATAGATGTAATCAGCTTTCAAAGCAGCCACTTTGACACAATACCTGCCACGACTATTGGTCCAGGAGCTGTGACGGATTCTGATCGGGGTTCGAATTGTGGGGGAGTTCAGGGGGGCTGAGCCCCCTCATAAGACATGAGAGCCCCTCTGTAAGATTTGAAAATCATAACCTGGGGGAATCTCCAATTTTATTAGAGCATCCTGATGGGCAGCGCAATTTTTTTTGCAAACCCTCCAAGGGTCGAAGTATAATTCGACCCCAGAGTCTGATGACACACTCTGGCAATGGGCTAGTGGGTTAATAACAGCAGGCCTTCACGTTAGAGCACCAAAAACGCTGTTTTACATGACAGATCACACAGCTGCTGAGTGCTAGTCTGCTGATGAGACTCCCCTTGGTTGCAGTGATTTTCTAAAGCAACATCACCTTGCCTTCTGGAAGCACAGGCACGGCCCTTGTCACAACTTCAGACTGCTGTGACTCGGTCTCAAAGCAGTGACTTCCATCTTTATTCCACCCAGGGTAGCGTGGACTGGCTTGACACTCCTTTTCTGTGCTCTGTCTTCCACGCTCACCTTCTAGTATCTCTTGCTCCCCATGCGTAATTTAGGGCCAGCAGGCAGCAACACGCGGTTCCCGTCTGTGCTAAAGCAGAGCCAGCAGGAACAGTTCCTGCTGCAGCTTCACCACCTTTGCTATGGGCTCTGCTCCAGTAACACAAAGTCCTAATATCTCCCAAGCAGGGAAAATAGCATATACTATACAAATATTTCATTGAACATTCGAGCAAGTGTTCCTTTTTTAACAAGTTTTGCAGCTGCAGGACATTGGCTATGGTGCCCCCCACCCCCCAGCTCACCTGTGGCAGGTTATGCCTCGTGGTTGTGTCAGGAATGACTGTAGTTTTACTAATAGGTCAGAAAATGGATTTGTATAGCATGGTTTGGGTAGGGATGGCCCTATCTGAGGCAGGGGGTTGGATTAGATGACCCTTCCAGCCCTTCTTTTCCATGATGCTATAAACGTTCAACCACCCGAGTCAAAAAACTTGTTTTATAATAGCCGACACATCCCTGTGGTCTTGCCCTGACCTTGAAGGCTTTAGATGAAAATGAACAGCTGCGTAACCCAGAAACGATCAGCTTCAGAAAGCAGACATGAGGAAGAGAGAGGAACCTTCTAGGCCAATAGAGAAATTAACACAAATTATCACATGGTTTTCAGTCTAAATCAATGCTGTGCTAAAGATTATGAACTGCAATTGCAAGGGGTTAGCAACTCAGTGCAAATGCTTGGTGCTCTTGCTGAAATGGCGATGCGGGGAATTAAATCAGCATGAACACACCGCCGCTCACCCACCAGGTAGAGCTTTGGAAAACTGATCAAAGAGAAGAGCCAATGGCCAGATTTGGGTGCTGTCAATCTATTTTGCCTTGCAAATATTCAGATCTCTGGTGATAGTCAGCTGTACAAAGCCCTATACTAGGCACAAAGTGTTGGCTGGTTAAAAAGCATCCTAAGACTCCTCTGCTGCAGGAGAGGGGGCAGAACAGGCAGCACCACCTGGTTCTGCAAGGTGCACTTGTATAAGACAGCTTCTCCAATACTAGCACAGAGCAATTTGTGTCTATTTAACAAACAAAACCAGACCCGACCTAAATGGACACTCCACTGCACACGTACGGTTCTCCCCCTAGCACAATGAGATGGAAGAGAGGGAATGAACAGCACGAGACAGATGTTAGTCACATTCCTGTATGCACTCCTGAAAGTCGCTCAGGTAAGGACAGAGAGGACTGAGTGCAACAGAGCAGCTGCTCTGGTAGAGCTCTAGGTTTGGGACCAAAATGGGCTCCGGGGGAGCCCTGCCCCTCACTCCTCGCATTCATCTGTGAAGTCATTTAGACTACTCCCACCCCCACCACCCAGCACGGAGGATTTCAAGCAGAGCATAAAATTGCTACATCTGAAATGAGTCAATGGTAGGTGTGCGTGCGAGGGTGGAGGGAGCAAGAAAGAGAGATGTCTTTATAAAACTATGGATAGGTTCAGGTATATGCAGCAGACAGCTGTATTTGGTGGCCTTTTAGATTTGCAGGAGCATGCTGGGCTTGTTACTAAAGGGTCCTTAGAGGAAAACCCCAGAGTGGCTGCATCCAGATGTGTACGGGTGTGCACTTGCAGTGGCAAAAATAGAAATTTGCCTCTACTTCCTGCCACAGTACCTGCCCCTGCATGTGTGCTTTGGTGAGGGACAAATTACCCTGCTTTGGGCAAACTTCCCAGGCTTGGTTCCTCTCAGTTCGTGGCATGATGGAGGAGCCAGGGCACAACTGCAGGAGTGCAGATGCTCAGGCAAGCAGTCAACATCCCCTTGGAGAACCAAGCCTCTGTGTCTTCTGGCGCCGGCTCTTGTTGCACGTGCTGCACCGCTTTATTCTTGGCATATTTTTGTACCAGCAGTTCCTGATACCAAATTTTGATGCTGCATTGCCAATTTGCAGCATGAGGCACATTTTAATGTTCCCCCATGCAGTTTGTGGCAAGGCAAAAAGGTGTATGGCACCACTGACTGCACATGACCGCATGTCTGGACATGGCCAGTGCGTCTTTCCTTCTAGCACAAAAAATTCTGTATTAATACTGAAAAGGCTACATCGCCAGCACTAAAGACATTTCAGCCCTCCTCCTATGCACACTTGCACGCACACACGCACACACACACCGTCTTGATTATTACTGTGGGGGATTTGAGACCAATGTTTCAGATCAAGTGTTTCACCTAGTTGCAAATGGCTGGGGTGAATTTCTGGGCCCTTTTAATATTAGAATATCCCTTCACTAATAATTCATACTCATGCAATGCCACTGTCTTAATGCAATGTTTCCTCTACATCTGGAAAAGCATCTAGTTTTCGTTTCCTTTTGGGATATTTTGGCTAAATACAATTTTTACTTTAAAAGATACAAAAATTCAGCTCTGACTTCAGAGGGGAGGCTAAAAGGATTTTGTTCTGCAACACACAGAACCTGATTTAGTTTTCTAGCAGTGTCACTCCACTGCTAACAGTGGACTTACGTTAACATGGAGTTAAACACAAGCCATTGTTTTATCTGGTATTTCACTTTGACTCTGCCTGCTTCTTTCCCAAACGTGAGGAAGGACATTGGATGCCGAAAAGCTTGTCTAATATCACTCCCAGCTGTGTTTTAAGAACAGCTAAATTAGGTAATTTGGCGGAGAGGGGTGGAAACCTGATGAATTGCAGACCAGAACCTGAAAACACGTATGCAGGTGAGTAGACTTGCATACAAATAATCATTCCTGCTATGGGGAATAGGATTTATTATTTTATTGAGATGGTATAGTTCATGAGGCAGAATTGCTAATTGTGCTTATGATGGCAGTGCCTAGGGATCAATCAAGATACACATCCTAATTGGCACTGTGCAAACACAGAATAGTAAAGAATTGACCCAAAGGCCTAAACAGACAAAATAGATATGACGTGGTTTACAAGCAGAGGAAACCATATCATGACAGAAAATGGCATGTTACGGGTTTGATTTTTTTTTTAACCGGCTGAGGTTGGGAGCACAAAGGAAAAAGAGAGGAGGTTGGGGCAAGGATGTGTCAGGGAAAGCTCAGCGTCACTGTGCGAGAAGTTGGGGCGTCAGATTAAGCAGGAGAAGCACAGAGGGAGGGCGATGATACTCTCAGACAATCAATACCAAGGAAGACAAGGTGCCAGTATGAGCAAGATGCCATCACCATTGGCAGTGATTGCCAGATCACCAAGGACTGCAGCTGTTGTTGCTTCTAACTTATTAATCGAACATCAGCGCAGTCACAGCCATTCAATGAATAAGAGACCTCCTCCATGGCCCAGACAGCTTGACCCTTTAACCTGCATGGCCAGTGTCATTTGGACACAATTCACCGCATGGCCAGGGGCCAAAGGCTACCATTTCAAAGCAATGCAGGTTTGTTATTATTCTGTGTGTGTATAAGACATGGGAAAAGCTTCTTTGTCACTGGCCTAGGTTTAAAGTGCATGGCCTCCTCTTGCTGCTGAATGTTCCTCTATTAGAAAAGAGAGAGGAGGAAGTGTTTGAGGCTTTCCGAATCTGGCGCTGCGCTGCTAAACAGGGAGGCTATTAGTCTTATCTTGACAGAAGCCCTGATTTCAAGTTGTTCTATTAGCTTCAACTGGTTCTGCCTACCTTTTCCCCCACCGGGGAATCAGATGCGGCCACTTTTGGAGTTCTTGGGTCTCTGGGCATTGGCTTCCCAATAGGTTTTCTAAATGAACCTATTTTATCACAAGAAAGGGTCTTTAGATGATCTAGTTTGGACTCCCGTGCATCACAAGCCACGGGATTTCAGGCAGGTGCCCCAAGGCTGTATTCGTCTGACAGCTCTTACAAACCTAATCATTTAGAGTTGGTTATAAAAGTCTTCCTGGAGCTTAGGGAGAAAGAGGCTGAATGCTGGAACTGTGCCTAACTTTTCACATACTGCTTTCATGGAAACAGCTGGTGTCTTTAGGATTAGCTCCAGCTGCTGCTTTTTAACCACTCTGTGAGTAAAGCCATTGGGTGCACTGGTTACATCTGCATTTTAATTTTGTGACTGGGTACTGCAGCGTCACCTTGGACCAGAAGGGTAAACTCCACTCAGATGCCTCCTCCTCTTGCTCAGGTGTTCATCTATCTGCTGCTTTGCACAATAGAGAGGATTCATCTGAGCCTATGAAGGTTACGGGATAGGGCTGAATGCTAAACATGTCCCCTGAGGGCAAAACCTGGTTCGTTGTGACTGTATTTCCCCCCACCCCATCTTTCTAACAGCTTCCCCAACTCCTTCATCCTTTCTATCTCGCTACAGGATACTATTAAAGGGAGAATATATTCCAGCATGGCCCTTTTTCCATAACATAAGAAACCAGCCTAGGTTCTGCAATCTATTTGTAGCAATAAGACGGAGGACTCTTCCAGTCCCATCTCTCCAAGGACCTGAAAGCTCTTTACAAATGTTAATTAATTAAGCAGCCTCTGTGCAGGAAGTTTCATAATACTCATCTCAGAGATGAAAAAACTAGAGCAATGAGAACTATCCTGCCCACAGCCCTTTAACGGTAGAGCTTGCTGCTTCCCCGGGCTTGCTGGTTCCTCCGGCACATGCCTCCACTTGTTCAAAGGAGATTTTGAAGACTTCTGCCATTTCTTCCTTAAAACAATGGGCTCCCATCCCCTTTCCTCACAACAGATTTGGTGAAAACAAGATGCTTCCCATTGGGACAGAAATGATCGAAGGCACGAGCAGTCAGAGCCTTTACGTCTTCAGCGCTTACGTTTATACTGCAACCCGGAGATTTTTAACTATCTCCCCCTCCACCTCCTCCTCCATGTCTGTCAGTTCTCCCAAACTAATCTAGGCAGCCACCTGTTGCATGATAGCGAGAGCAGGGTTAAATAGCATATAATATGCAACTATTGCATTGAACATTCAGCAAGTGTTCCTTTTCCGAGCTGGATTACAAGGGCAGCCTGCCTTTCAAATAGGGATATTTGAGAAACGCTCCTGAATGGATGGATCTGCGTATCATGTGGGCACACAACCAAGTAACTAATATGTAATCTGGGATGTAAACTTACAGCGCCTCAGCTGCTCTCCGGCAACTGCCCAGGGAGACGTTTCACCCAGGAGATGAAAAGCAATTGACCCCTCGGAAAAAGTGGGGTAAGCTACTTTGTGTTTGCTATGGGTTAAGATCACGCACACCACAAGCAGTTACCTGGGGTATCCGGCGCGCTGCAAGTTCAGACCTTAGCTCATCTTAAGCTGTCCCTGTAGCCAACAAAAGGTTAATTTTGTGGCACCCAGACTCCCACTCAGCTGCTCCTTGAGAGATTTCACCAGGTCACGTACCCACACCTCTAGGGTACATCAAAGCACCTAGACAAAACACTGGAAGAAGCCCTGGCAACCAGGGGTCTCTTCCCCCTTTCCCCTCTCTAGTGTAGCCACCTAACTAGGAATTTACACTTTGTCACTCTCTCCTGGGCCGACGGGTTTCAGTCTGGGACATACAGTTTCACCCAGCTGCTACTCGGGAGATGCAATGATGCATCCATTGCTCTTGGCTGCAGGATTCCCATTTCTCCTCTGACTCCCACACGCCAAGGGGCTGGGCTGCATGCAGTGGGGTGCCCATGCAATGTACAGCCCGGGGGAACCCATGGATCACGCTGGCACTGCCTGCACAGCATGCAGCCCTCACTGGTGCAGCCCACCTCTCCTGGGCCAGTGGGTTTCATTCTCTTTTGCAATGTGGGACAGCTTCATTCGAAGGGAACAGGTGTGCACCCAATGTCTGTAGAGCTTATTGCCTCTTAGCTATGTCATGCTTCCAGGACACAGAGCTGGGACATATAGTTTTGACCCTTCGGGCCTAGACCCCAAATATCCAGAGTGTGGGCTAACCACTGAGTTTTGGGATAAAAGGGACCCCGCTCATAGTTGAAGGGAGGGACTGACCCTTCCTTTGTTTTTTTTGAAAGAGAGGAGGGAGACACTATTCAGAAGAAGATGCTTACCACGAATGCTAGTGCAGGAAGATGCCTCTAGCTTGTACTGAGCCCGGGTGCCTACATCCTGCAGAAGATATAAGGCACTTCCTTGTCCTCAGCATTTCTGTAGCTAGCTTAGGAGTCTCCCTGCTGACCACCATAGATCCGATTCTGAGACATGTAGCTCTTCCCAGGCACTGTACAGGGAGACTAAGTACTTTATCAGAGCTAGGGATTCCTCTCCTGAGACCAGATACACCCATTCTTTTATAAAACTGGTCCCACACCCACTCACTGGCAGCTGTAGGAGATTCATGCCTAAAGGGTCTGCTATACTAGCTCGAAGTCTATTTTCCTCCTGTTTATTTGTTTTGCCGCGTATCGTTTTTGAGCTTTTGCCATAGTCTTGATGCACAAAGAGTAGCGTCGAGCTAAATGTATGCAACCCACGCTTCATTTTTCTCTCTCTTTGCAAAGCAATTTTAAAATCACTGCCAGAAAAATGAGACCGTGGGGACGAGGGCTGCTGGCGGAACAGAGGAAACCTCGTGCTTGGAACCACAGACAAGATGATTTGATTTCTAGCAGACTTCAGATACTCGCTCTTCTCCTCCCATTGCAGCTTTACAAGGGCTGACCTGTATCAGATCCAGCGCTGTCCTCAGGGTGTTCCCTTGTCAATTAGACATATCACACAAGCACTACGGGAAGCTCAAACTCATCTGGCTCCATTAACTTTAAACACTGATGATTTACAGGGGTTTTAAAAACACAGTGCATGGCAACCACAGCACTGTGTTTGTGTTCAAGCAATAGTAATTAAAGCTCATAACCTCAAACAGGAACATATCCTAATGCTTTTCATTAATCCTTATATAGGCCAAATCCCCAGGGAGGCCACCAATAATTATTTCTGTAGTCCTGGGCCCTTACTAAATATGCATTTGCATTGCTACAACAGGGCAAATTGGACTCGGTGTCTGATCCAAGGCCTGTGGGGAACAATGGGAGTTTTTTTGCTAGTCTACATGCCACCGTTCTTTCCAGCGATGGATTGGGCTCTACTCCCGACTTAGCCTCCTATGTGACTTCAAACTGTGCCTCTGGTTCCCTCTCTTATCCCTTGTTCAATTCTAATCACGTGGGTTAGACACAGCAATGTCCATTTTTGCAAGCTTTGTGTCTACCCCAGGGGGGAAAGGAAGGGGTGGGGGAAGCAGGGATCAACCCTGATTGCAAGTTAAAACATACACTAGGAGACAACCCGTGCCCCATAGACCTTCCAGTCCAAGTCGGCAAGGATAGGAAGAGAGAGGAAAAAGAGAGACAAAAATGAGCCAATGAATCAAGGGTTACACAGCTGGTCAGTGGTAGTACAAGGGCTAGAAACCAACTCTGTTCAGTCTCAGGTGAGCATCTC
>JAGPOW010003642.1:778500-822489 GCA_030014935.1 Caiman crocodilus | reverse complement strand
TCTGACAGCCAAGGATGTGTAAATGGAGCTACAAGGAACTGCAGATCCTTCAGGGCAGTTTAGACCAGATCTTGTCCAAGCCACATTTCTGTGCACAACTGCAATAAAGCAGTGGAAATTTAAGGTTTTGCAAGCAACTTGAATTTTATCTCTAGCATTACATTTTGAGACTGTAGCATTATTACGTCTTACTGTTATGAGCCTTGGGGTTTGCTAGCTTGTTTGTTGGCCACAGTCACTTCTGAGAGCTGTACATTCACACCTGTAAAATCTCATGCTGAAAAGTTTATTTAGGACGCAAGAAAATTGAACTGGGAAATACAGAGGGAAAGATATTTTTTATATGTGTATTCCCAAGAATGTTAAGTCCTCATTTGTTCAGGGATTGGTGGTTTGATCTACTTAGATGCCCTTCAAGATTTTTATGCAATAAAAGACAATTAAAACATAAAAATAAATGGGTTACAAGTAATGAGAAGTGCTACTAGTAAAATTAGAACTCTCTCCTACAGCTCGACTCCAGACTAACTGAAGTGAACGGCAGCTTTGGCATGGGATGGTTTCTGTCCTGCTTGGCATAAAGCATTCAGGATGTACAAGGAATGCAAGATCATGTCCCTGATCTTTGCAGCTGTTTGAATGTGAATTTATTTGTGGGCTAAGCTTTGCACGGTTGCAGATTTCTATGCCCCCTCCCACACCACCACCAGGTTACACATATTGTATAATGACTTGGAGACCGACTACACGTGCAAAGTAGCTATCACACAATAAAAAGCTCCAACCAGCTATAGAGTTAGATCTCAAAAATGAATACTAACTTTAAACCTGGTTGATATGGAGCTTTAATCAGCTGATAGGGCTCCCAACCACAGGGGTGCACTGTGCCCAATGTAAAACCACTGGGCCCTGGGGATCAAGGCAGTCATGGGAGCTTGCTTCTGGCTGGTACAGGCATGGCAGGAGGCACAACTGTACAGCCAACGTAGAGCATAAAGGCTGTATTTCAACCCAAGGGGCTGTTATAGGATACCTTTAAACTGTTATAAACCTGTGGAAAGTTAAGCAGCGTTAAAATTAGAACAGTTTCAGAGTGGCTGCAGGGTAAGGCTTAATCCTGTCTCTAACCTGCATAACTGTGACCTGCTACTAAAGGGTCTGGCAACTGGTGCACGGCCAGGAGCATCTGCAGGTTAACCACAGTGACAGCAGGGTCTCCGAGGAAGCTCCTGGGGCTTCCTGGGGCTCCCTACTCTCACCAAGCTTGGTGCTAGGCAGCCCTTTCCCCCTCCTCCCGCCCCCAGGGATGTGGGAGCCTAGAGAAGTAAGCCATAGCCTCTCCCTCCCATAGTCTCCTGGCTAGAGTAAGACTGCTTGAATGCAGGGGAAGGGCTTAGCCCACTGAGGAAAGGACCACATGCTGGGGCCCCAGCGCAGGAGTCCAAAACAGGTCTCCTGGGGTTCTTGGAGCTGGCAGTGTGGTGCCATGTGGGCTGTAGTTATACCCACTGGGGGCAGGAGGGGGCCAAGACCACCCTGGGCAGTAGAGCTTGGAAAGTTTATCAGGGGTAGAGGGAATGGGAGCGGTGCATCCTGAGATACTGCAAGACTGCAAATTGATTACTTTATCCCCATAGAGCTGACTAATAACAGTGTGATGTGCTGGGTAAAATGGTTCAGAGATAACTATTGTTTAAAGTGACTTAACTTTAAGATGCTTAGATACTTAGCACAATTTAACATCCTTTAGCATGTGGATGCTCCCAGTTTATGTCCTTTAGAATGGTTTACAGGTAACCTGTAACATCACCCCCAGAATCTGGCTACTGATTAGGCTATGCCATTAGTTTCCAGCCATACTAGACAAGCCCATTGGCAGGTCATTTCCCCTACAAAGACCACCAGGAAAAAGGACTGGCAATGTAAACATTTAGATTGCTGCCATTACACCTCCGAGTCAACACTCACGGGCTGTAGACAGCCCTCTTACAGCTGTTGGTGTGTACCGACACAAGAAGACATCACTGCTAGTCACGTCTGAAGTCTCTTTTGCAAGCAGTTAAGCTGGGTGCAAGGTGTGGGGTCAGAATGAATTTAAAAGAAATAGTAAATGTTACAGCAATAGTAAGGATACAGCTACTACTCATTTAACGTCAGAGTTACGTTCTTAAAAAACGTGACTTTAAGTGAAACGATGTTAAGCGAATCCAGTTACGTCACAATAGTTATCTACTAGCAGGCAGTGGCCAAACAGTGTTATAACCAAACATTGCATGACTTTAAATGAGTACGTTTGCTACTAGATCAGCAAAGTAATAATGAAACAACGTTAACTGGGATGACATTAAGTGAGGAGTACCTGTTCCTCACTGAGAGCCACACGCCTCTTCACATTGCAAAATGGAAGGGCAGTCCCCACAGGCATGGGAAGAGGGTTCTTGTATGGTAGATCTTGAGAATGACTGTGGCAAATTAATTTGCTGTCTGTGTCATGAGATCCTGTGAAAGATGGCACAATTTCACAAGTGGGAGAAGATGAAAGGGACCTTGTTACACGAGTTTCTAGGGTAGACTTGAGGGAGCAAGGGAATGCAAACAAGCCCAGGCAATACAACATGTAGGCTTGAGGCCAGTCACCAAAAACTCACCATACCATGGAGTAAGTCACAGTATAAAATGGCATCCTAGCCAATGTCCCAGTTAGTGAAGCTGCAGAATTTGGCCCCCAGATGTTCACAGCATCAACATGGATCGAATTGCTCCAAACCTCTATCAGAGCTCAAGAAGAAACTAAATTAGCAGGTCTTTCAGTTGAGAAGATCTGATTCCAACTGGGAGAGAGAACGGGGGGACATTCACATGAACTAGCACACCCAAGCATTGCCTATATTTAATATTTCAACTGGAGTATTTTTGTATTTCCATGATAAATACGGTCTTTAAAATGTATTTTAGAATAACTATAAAATGTTCTCTTACATATTGGGATAGTGCCTTCTATCAAAGCGCACCGATTGCTGGGTGAGCTCAAGAGTTCAGTTTTCCCCACATTTCATCCCCTTGCCTCTGAGGTGCCGTCTGTTTGTTTTTAATGAATGAAAATCACTTATGTTCAGACTATACTTTAAGAATGTGCTTAATTTCAGCCAGATTCAGCAAAATGCCAAAACCTCTGCTTGAAACCTAAGTATCTATGTGCAGCTCTGTAAAGTTACTTTCTTCGATCTCTGCAGAATGCAAAGCACCTGCTTAACGTTAATCAGGTATTTACGTTTTCTGCTGAATCAGGGACTTACTGTCTCAGTTGCTGAAGGTGCCACTCTTCACATCCCATTCTGTGCATCATCAGGGAAGTATCACTGCCAATAAAGAAAAATAAAGCAACCCTAAACTTGTTTCTTTAATAAAACTATGAGTTGTGGATGAATAAAAGGACAAATTTTGCCCTTGTATTAAAGCTAAAAGTTCCCAGTGACTCTAATGAGGATCATGAAAATGCACTGCAAGGCAGATTTTATCCGAGGGTGAAGATTCAAATGATGAATTTGAGACAAATGTCTAATTTTTAGAAAGATTTCAGTGTTTAAGTTCTGCTGGAAAAGGTCAAGTAACAGATTTGTGGTAATTAATGGTAATTCAGAACAGAGGAAATCCTTCTTGCACGCCACACTGTCATGGAGCTTGGCACCGCTGGCTGGCTGGTACAATACATCTTAATAGTGCTGGGAACTCACCCTCCAAAAATGATATTACACCTTGAATATTGCTTTATTTCTTACTGATAGCTGGAAAACAGCCCTGGCCCTTCACCCAGACATTGGCTTGCGGTAGGAGTTTGTATCACTCTATTTCTTCCTGCTCTAGCTCTCCATTTTCAGGCCTTGCCTCACTTTCCACCCCCAAATATTTTCTTCTCTCTTCTTGCATGCCCTCTCTTCCTCCCTGAAGATCAGCCAAGCATCTGAAATGATGAGGTCCCTTCACCTTCGCCCAGCTGTGCTGTTGCTCTCTTTCATACAACCCTGCATGCAGGCAGTAATCCTCCAATTAATACAGTGCAGGGTTTCTTAAGATTTCTCTTCCCATATGGCTAGGGACCCCCTCTGCCCCCAATCCACCCTTCTCCATAGCGCTTTCACAACCAACTGAGAGAGCAGCCCCATCTTTTTGTAGACAATAACACCTTTTCAACCACTTAGGGGGGTGCAAAAAAAGAGCCCCACCATTCTTCTTCTCATATAGTGTATCACAAAATACAATGCTTCAATTCTCTAGTAGTCCACAAAGAGAAAAAAGTTAGAGCTCTCTTGACTATACACTCCCATCAGAGAACACTGTTTTACTCACTGAGCTGTGAAGTCAAAAATATTTTCATCTTTAATGTCTAACAAGACATGGCATCGCAATTTAAAATAAAAACGAGGATAAGCAAGAGCTGCAATAACACTTCTAATCCTCACGAGGCAATTCTCCTCTCTCCGGTGGCTTGGGAGTTGGATTCCTGTCAAATACTGTAGTTTGTCTTTAATAAAAACGAATACCGCTAGTCCTGATCAAATGTCCAAGAAAAAAAATGCCCTAGAGCTAGTCATATGCTTGACTAGCATATGACTAGCATTGAAAATAATTGCACTTTCCTGTGGAAGAGATGGGGTTATATCAGAAACCAAAAAAAAAAAAAAAATCATTGGGAAATGGTCGTTTTGAACATTTTGAAGTATGAACATGCCAAGAAGAGCAATTCATGTGTTTCAAATTTAATGTACTGGTTTGCGTTCTCCAACAGTGGAAACATTTTCCTATTTCTTTTTCAGCAACTAGATGCACTAGAAGGAAGATATTTTGGGAGGAGGGGATTACACTCCAAACTCTAAGCTCTATTTAATTCACATTGCTTGTCTATACTTCAGGCTCTGGGAATGAACTTCTGTGAAGGAGTTTCCATAAATATTGCATGTAAGAGGTAGGAGACCATTATAGCACCTGATCTACGGCCCTTTCCTTCTTAAGTGGATACACACAGGGATGAGAGCCCCAGCTCTGAGTGGAAAGAATGATCTGCATAGTTAATCAGATATTTTCCTGAAAAGGCCCTAAAAACACTCAGGAGGGATTTCAAGAATTAGCATAATATAAAGGGTTGGAGTGTTGTTGTAGCCGTGGTGGTCCAGGAAATATACAGGAGACAAGGATTTCTTGTGATATATTTTATTGGATCGACTGCATGGTTGGGAAAGCTTTTGGAAAAGCTTTCAGGCATCAAGTCCCCTTCCACATCCAGGGTGGATGGCACCCTACAAGTTACCACATACAGAAAACCCATGGGCCACCACCGTGCTGTCCAGAAAACCAGCAGCTATCCCAGACACGTCAAGAAAGTTGTAATTTATAGTCAGGCCTGGCAATCTACTTCACCTGCCCTGAGGACACTTGCGACACCCCCTTGAACAACCTGAAAAAATGCCTTTACTTGGCAAAGCCACTCCATCAGAAAAACAGATCACCTCTTTGAATGAGCGACACAAACATCCCACAATTACCTATTGAATACAAAAAGAAATCCTGCACCCATCGCATGCCTATGGTTGTTACATACCACAACCTATCAAGTGGATCATAAAATTACAGCCTGTAACTGAAAAAGAACAGACCTTGAGGGAAATACTCCTAGCTCCCCCACTGCTAGCCTTCAAGAAACTCCCTGATCTGGGCCAACTCATCATCAGGAGCAAACTCCCCTCTGATCATCAGACTCCAAATGGGATTGTGACGAGGTCCAAGCATGCCTGTCCTTTTCAGAGGAGAGAAGGCTCTAGAAAGAGGTCAGACAACAATCAGGGAAGACACCTGACTGGAAGAGGCCTGGGCTTGAGGTATGTATAAGCCCATAGGTGCCCATAGGTCTCACTGGCCTAGGCTCAGGGCCAAGGCTCAGGAAAAGCCAAAGTCCAGGAAGGGCCACAGCCAACAACTGGCAGGGATGAAGAACTCATGAGTCTCAACTAGCCTAGGAGCAGGGCGAGGGTCTCAGGAGAAGGACTGAAAGCCAGGAGGGCAACAGCTAAAGACCCAAGGTGTCCAGAGTGCCAAGAAAGGGGCTGACATAAGGATGAACAGAACCAGGAGCCCATAGCCTGTAGGGGTGGTTATGCTTTAATTAGTATGTGCAACATCTGTGGAGCATGGACATGGGTGTTGGGGAGGATGTTGACCGTGTAATTAGCCCTTAAGGCAATGAGCAGTGACATTGGAGTTCATAAGTGAGAACTTGTTTAGGGAGCCTGGGGCAGCCTCCCTTCTTATAAAAACATAATTAAAACAATTATAGCGTTTAAAGATTTTTTTTTTGCAAAAATCTAGTTGGTCTAATAAAAGATATCCCCTCTACCATGAGTACTGATTCCTTAATTGCAACAAAGCATGGCAAGCAAGTAGAAGCAGAGATTGCTCAAAGAAATCAAAGTTTTCATAAGGGCCAAAGGGGCTCCAGGGGTGTCGCAGCCAACCTGGGGGAGGACCCCATTACAGGGGCAAAACCCTGCCTTAACAACACATCTCCAGCATCATACCGGTGAGCATCCATCACAACAAAACCATTGAAATCCATGGGTCCTTCACGTGTACGCACAGAACGTACTATATCTCATCCAGTCTACCAGATTCCTGAATGGAAAATACCATATTTTCTCATCTGATTTTCCCCACAAAGCCAGGTGCTAAAAATTGGGGAGCACATAATCTGCAAAAAACCAGATCCCAGTGGCCCAGAAACGTGGCAACAAGGGAGCAGTAGTAGTGCCAAGTACCGTGGCTTTCGGTGCCAAGGTAATTAATGCAGTCACCATGCCCTTGCTACCAAATTTCTGGACACAGGGGGAGCCTCCCCCAGTCAAACAACATGGCTCCATGTGTTGTATTGGGCTGCTGCACAGAGTTGATCCATGGCCAGACCCAGCATGTGGCCCCAGACCTTGTGTCCAACCCAGCATGCAGCCCCAGGGCCAGCTCATGGGGTCTGACCTACCATGCGACTCGGGAACCAGTGCACAGGTTCAGCCCTGCACCTGGTTGTGCAGATAATGTGCAGTAGTGGATTTGTTACACAGTTCTGGAGCTAGTGGGACAGGTTGGCTTGCAGGCCCCATCCAGGCACAGGACTGGCACCGGGGTCTTGAGCAGGCTTAGCTCCGTAGCAACTCCACTTACCACAAACAAAGATCTTTTTTTCAGTCTGTCTTTCAAAAGCAAGGTACATGCTATATATTCAGGACTGCTGCACACAAGAAAATCACCACCATCTCTATCGCCACCTTGTGGCGCAGCGCATCAGTCTCCCCCCACCACACACATACCTCTGATTGGCTAAGGGGTCCTGGGAGTCCCACTCCCGCCCCAGAGGTTGACAGATGGCCATCTAGCAATCTTCAGGGAGCGATGAGACTTCTGGGGCCCCTTGGCCAACCAGAGGCATGAGGGGGCAAGGGGCATGCCAAAGTGCACCCCACCACAAAAATCTCCTCCTCCTCCTTCCTGTGCTTCAGGACGGCAGGTCTTCCTGCCTCTGTTTGCACCTCCCTTCCCCTCCCCCTCTCTGCTTATTGGCCATTTCCCACCTTTTCACAGTCCCCATGCTTTTTCACAGGCATGAGGCTCTTTCATGGGGGACCTACCAAATTCGTGTTTTCTGCAAAAACTGAAACTGGAGATTTGGTAGGTCCCTATTCCTAACCCTACTGGACTGGAAAAAATTCTTGATGCAGGCATAAAGATACTCAATGCAGACAGCAGCTTTCTGGCTCGCTACAGCCGAACAAATACTGCTGCTAATCTCCCTGCACATCACCGGTAATAACCACCCTCTTCCTTCTGTAATGGTCGAATCAGATTGCCTGGTCTTCTGTACTATTTTTTGTCTTATAACACTTTTGGTAACACGTCTTCATTCCCAGATCACAGCCCTCCTCCAGCAATCCATGCAGGCTGTTTGCATTTGCATGGACTATCCTCTGCGATATTTAACTAATCCTGCATCCGCCTCTTTCTTAGACCCAAGAAAGGGCGTCAGTTTATCTAACAGCTCTCCCAACTATAAAGATACAAAGATACAAGATACGATACAAGATATCCCAAGAAATCTTTGCCTCTCCTACATTTCCTGGACCACCATGGCTACAATACTTCAACCGTAATAATAAAATCATATAGGTACCCAGGTGTATTCCTACCTCAACACAAGTAGATACTTTATGCCTTACATGGCACACAGGACCAAAAGTCCTATATGCCTAATAACGATACACCTAAAACGTAACAAGAAAAAATGTAATGTTTCTAATCAGCCCCTATAACATTCAGTAACCCCCAGCATAATAATAAAAAGCAGCTTCCTTGAGGTTGCAAAAGAAATTCTGGAAGGGAAGCGAGAAAGGTTGCACTCTATCTTGAAGTGATCCATCTCAAAGCATAAACCTGCAGGCATAAAACAATCAGTTCATTAAGGACAAAGCTGCCCTGACCCCATTAGAGCACACTAGAGCTACAGAGCATAGCTAAGCCATAGAGGTTGGGCTATTAGAAAACAGTCACATTGTTCAAGAGACCACGCTAACAAGACAAATCTCTAAGGGGTAGCTTGGGTGATCCTTAGATTTGAAAATGATGTCACTGAACGGATACACTACTTTGTTGTGTTGGAAAGTAATCTGTGATAGCCGATAGCTTAGCTTGCATATTTACAGCAATATTTATCAGACAAAATATTATACATTAAAAAAATCCAAAAAAAACAACCCTTGTCACTGTATTTGGCTTAGTCCCAAGTTTGAGGGAAAACAGTAATTAGAATTGTGGAAAAGGATTTAAAAAAAAAAAATCAGCCTTAGTCTGAATTTGAGCCGTCAACCAACAGACATTTAGACAGCCGCACATTTGCTCAGATGGGTGTCTGTTGTGTGCTACAGGTTAAGTCTCAATTTGCTGGGGCAGGTCAGGATAGCAGGTTTAGTAGTGTAGCATGACTGGTTAAGTCAAGTCTGTATGACCAGAGGGAAGAGCCATGTTTCACGTGGAGAAAGAATGCATTTTAGTTGACCTCTTTATGCCTCCTGTCCTGGTAGTGAGAAAACTGCTCCATTATTATTAAGAAGAGAAATATTTCTTGGTGATCGGAGTCCTTTTTTGCATCTGAAGTAAATCTGGGTCTCCCTGAGAAGAGACTAATGTACCAAAAGAGACTAATGTACAGGACAGACATTGTTTCATTAGTTACCTTCTGGATCACAAATCACAGAGTCAAATATGAGATGGAGAAATACGTGTGCCTTACGCCCAAGTTCTGTGGATAAAACAGGCGACAGTAAGCCAATAAGAGAGTAAGCCAGCTCTGGTAAGCCAATAAAAGCAGTACAAATGTATATTGGTCTACTGAACCTAAATCTTACCTATGGTTCAACAACAATTTTTCAAATCTAGGGCAAGGAAGCACCACAACTGAAAGAGACTTAGGGGTCACGATAGACCACAAGATGAAAACGAGCCACCAATGCAATGCCGCATCCAGCAAAGCAAACAAAACTCTGGCTTGCTTCTACCCATGTACCTCAAGCAAAACCAGGGAAGTCATCCTCTCACTTTACTTGTCTTTGGTGAGACCTCAGCTGGAATACTGTGTGTAATTCTAGGCTTTGCTATTCAGAAAGGACATGGAGAAGCTTGAGAGAGTCCAATGGAGAGAGACACGAATGACCAGAGGACAAGCAAGCAGTCCTTATGAAGAGATGCTGATAGACATGGGACTCTTCAGCCTGAAAAAGCATGGGCTCAGGGGTGACTTGGTGGCGGCCTATAAGTACATAAGAGGTGTGCATCAGGAACTGGGGGGACAACTGTTCACCAGGGCACCCCATGGGAAGACAAGGTCCAATGGTCACAAACTTCTGGAATACTGTTTTATGCTGGACTTAAGGAAAAACTTCATTACTGTCTGAGTCCCAGGTCCTGGAATAGACTCTCCCAAGAGGTGGTGCAAGCACCTGCTCTGGATACCTTTAAGAAGTGTTTGGATGCTTATCTTGTTGGGATCATTTGACCCCTGCTGCCTTCCTGCCCCTTGGGCAGGGGGCTGGACTCAATGATCTTGCAAGGTCCCTTCCAGCCCCAGCGTCTATGAAATCTATGAAAGTCTAGCACAGATTGCTCAGCTCAGAAGTTTTTCCAACATCATAATCTGCTAAATCCTATTCAAAATGAAGAGTCTGTCTACTTCTTGTAGGCTTATGATGCATATTACACTTAATTGTGATTTACCAGTTAATTACATCTTAAGTTGCGACACAGCCACACATTAAAGCAATGAATGGCATCACAAAACAAGAAATAATCCACAAAGTTGTTCCATAAAAAACTGTGCAATACCTTTGTGGCTGGTTTCTATGACAATAGTAATTAAACACGTGGACAGGTGCACCCCTGTGGCTGGGACCCAAAGGGAAGCACCGTGGGCTTCAGTGGCTGGGAGCCCTGTCACCTGCGGGGGCTCCCAGCCACAGGAGCCTGCTATTTGTCCGTGCAGGGTAAAGTGGGCAATAAAGCATGATGGGATCTGATGCTTATTCCCACAATCACACCTACTGCCATGCACATGTAGCATCACAGGAAGCCTGATTGTGTGGATTGTGCATCAAATCCCATTGTGCCTTTACCTTTATGTCTGGCAGAGGCCCCCAAAACCTTAATAGTTTATATTTCTTGGCAGGAACGGAGAACAAAGGGTTAATATCTACATTTACCAGGAAATTCTTGCAATGAGAGGTCTATCATTCAATTTGGCAAGGCCTACTTTTCTAATACTCTCCTCACAACATCAAGTACATCCCTGATTCCACAGTGGAAGTAACACTAATCCATGAATTAAAAAATTACAAAGCATGTCAAGCCCTAGCATAGCTACAGCTGGCACGAAGGCTTAATCGATTATTATGTAAATTTTTACAAATAATAAAAAATTGGCTGTGACAGCCAGCACTCAGTTAAAAGTGCCAGCACGTTTTTTTTTCTGAGCCCTCAGTGTAATGCTTGTACTACGCTAAGAATATACAAAAATAACAATAAATGGTACTGAATTTTAACACTTTTTTTAACCCAAATTAAATTTTGGGGAGACTTAAACTACACTGTTTATCATCAAACCTTAAATAACAGGTGTGTCCTTTCAGAATTGCCTCAGGCTATATAAAGCCAGTTAAACTTAGACTGGACAAGAGAAAACTGCATAATACCAAAATTATGAGATATCAAAAAAGAATATGCCTATGCCAAATGCCATTGGGGTCAATGGTAAAATACAGGAAAGGCCATATTTCAGCATCAGCATTATGTTCTTGATACTGAAAGACTACGAGAGCTGTCTATTGGCTTGATCAAGAGGTCAAAAGGTGACTTGATCACAGGTTATAAGTCCCTAAGTGGGAACCAAAACTTCAGATCATGAGTTTTTCAATCTAATTAAGATACAGCAGGAAGCTATATTACTGGAAGCTGAAGTTTAGTGACATACAGAAAAAAAAATGGAAAAACAATCCATCACAGGTTTCACTGAAAATTTTCCAACTGGCTCTACACTCCACAAAGACTGAAATGACGGCATTGCAATCTCGTTGAGTGCCCAGGGTGGGGGTGGGGGAGAGTATGCCAACCACTGTAGATGTGGGATGAGAGGGAAGGAGAGGGGAGTCTTACCTGCCTGTAGCAGGGCACTAAGGTGCCTACTACTGCAGGCGTAGGGATAAGAGCCCAGGTGCAGGCTGCCGGGACAACTAGGCAATGAGGGGGCTAGTGGCCCACACCTGCCAGCAGTCAGCTGACCGGAAGGGGCAGGGCCTGGCTCGCATTTAAACACCAGGGTTGAGGCCAGGCAAGGGGTTCCCTGCCAGCAGCCAAGGGGGAAGGAGCGCTCCCAGAGCAAGCAGAGGGAAGAGGCCAGACTGCAGGTATAGCCCGAGTTTGGTGAAGGATGGAGCACCCCTGGTGTGGCTGGAATAATCTTGTAGCCAGGTGGCTAGGATTTATGTTAGAGCCCAGGGGCTTGTGTTTTGTTTGCTGTTTTAACCGGTGGTTTGGGAGAGGCTATTAGTGGGTGGAGGATGCCTCATAAGGGGTCCACAGCAGTGTGGAGACCCCAGCCCCGGAGAAGGGGCAGCAAGAAGCCCCAGGGAGAGGGCAGCGATTGATGAGTGCCAGAGAGGGTGCAGTACTGGGGGAGCTCCGACCCCAAGCATCAGAGAAGGCACGTTATTGGGGGGGTGAGCCAACCCTGAATGCCAGAGAAGGCAGGACATTGGGGGTACACCGACCCTGAATGCCAGTGAGGTGCAGAGTGCTTTTAAGCTAACTTGGCACGGTAAGGGAGCATTAGGGAAGATCATAGCGACCCCTAGGACACCATCCTGTTACACTGCCCAAGCTCTATACAAACCGAAGACAGCTGATATTGCTGCCACTGATGTAGCCATGTCATTGCAGTGGCAACAGCACCTTCACAGGCTCCCTGAGAGTTCGTTGTGTATAATCCTCCCCTTCAAGATATGCCAGGATGGGCAGGGCCATGCCTGCTCTTGCAAGACTCCCAGGGAGGGTTCCCACATGCGAAGGCTTGCACTTGTAGAGGCACAATGACAGCAGCACAAATTGTACCGCTGCTTTGTGCCCTATTGCACACTCTTGTGCATGCACTTTGGCATGCAGAAAATTGTCCCAGACAGGGGTAGGGGAGGCTGGGGCCAGCACCTGTACTGACCCCAGCAGTATAACCTGGTGTCATGGTGCAGCAGGGGCACAGATCTGGCAGCACAGAGCCTGGCCAGCAGCCAGAGCATTGCTCTGGACAGCCAGCCCTCCATTTGTTCTGGCACATGCTACTGAGGTGTGCTCCGTGCTGCTTTTTCCAGGTTTTTTTGCTACCAAAATTTCCAATATTTTGCCACTGTGCTGCATATCTGCAGGAAATATGTCATATAATTTGCAACACAGCACATGCTTTCACATTACCGACATGCAGTTGGTGGCACCAGAAACCTCATGCCCCTGCACGTGGGGACTTGCCCCCAGGTTGGAGAGTAACATTACACTCATCCCACTTGCCCTCTACCCTCTAGCCTCGCTGATGGGTGCAAGGCTGCTCCTATGGCCAGGCAAGGGAAGCACAGAGCTGCCCCTGACATGGTAAAGACTGGCACCCAAGGCTGGTGCCCTGCTCACTCTATCCTAGTTGCATTACTAGACTGAAACCTTCTCTCCTCCATCCCTTTCGCACCATTCATGCTTACGAATGACATAACTAACATAGATTTATGAATAACACAGATTTTACAACATGGCCTAAAAGTCAGCATATTCCATTCCAATGGCCAGAAAACGGTAGCAATGTCCAGGATCTACAGCTGCCAACTGTGAATAGCAGCCAGCCACTTCCTGTAGGAGAATACCTATGGACTTTAAGTTTGAGCACTTACTTGTCTCAATGGCCAGGATAACAAGCCAGGGGGGTGGTTTCTCCTTTCTCCTAGGAAGCAGATCATCTCCTAGCTTGATGGACAAAGAAACACCTCTCATGATACCTAGAAACCCAACTGGAAGACAGCACAGGCATAATGTGCTTCTTGACTGAAACATCCCCAATTATTCAAGCAGCCACGTTCTTCATTAGCTGCATCTTCTTAGACTGGTCTTAGGAACAAGCCTCAGACAGAGCATTGCAGCATGAGGTGACCAGAGCATAGCAAACTCTGAAAGGTGCATACTGAGCAGCATAATTCACCATCATTTTGCTGTGCATAGACATGGTGAATAGTCAGCTGAAGATCCAGGATCCAGAAAAGTTACAAACAGAACCCCAGGCTGTGAATCTGAATAATAAAAACGGACAGTCATCTTTCCATCCTACCAGCGTGGTCTCTATGCCCAACAGACACAGTGCTATCATATAATCACAGCATTCAAAGGTAACTCAAGAGTCGTGTGGTCCAACAAGATGAAAGTCAGGGAAATTTCGGGTCCCTTACTGAAAGGGGGAAGCAACCTAGTGACAGATGAGGGGGAGAAGACTGAAGTGCTCAATGTGTTTTTTACCCCAGTCTTCACAGGCACTGTCAGCTCCCAGACTGCTGCACCAGGCAGCACAGTTTGGGGAGAAGGTGAGGAACCCCCAGTAGTGAAAGAAGAGGTTAGGGACTACTTAGAAAATCTAGGTGTGTATAGGTCCATGGGGCTGCATGCAATTCATCCGAGGGTGCTGAGAGAGTTGGCTGATGTGACTGCAGAGCAGCTGGCCATTATCTTTGAAAACTCATGGTGACTGTGGGAGGTCTCAGGCAATTGGAAAAGGGGCAAATATAGCAATCATCTTTAAGAAAGGGAAGAAGGATGATCCAGGGAACTACAGACCAATCAGCCTCACCTCAGTCTCTGGAAAAATCATGGTAGAGATCCTCAAAGAATCCACTTCTAAGCACTTGGAGAAGAAGGTGATTAGGAGTAATCAGCGTGGACTCACCAAGGGCAAGTCATGCCTGACCAACCTGATTGCCTCCAGTGATTAGATAACTGGCTCTGTGGATGCAGGGAAACCAGTGGATGAAATATACCTTGACTTAGCAAGGCTTTTGATATGGTTTGTCACAGCATTCTCTCAGGCAAGCTGAGGAAGTACAGGCTGGATGAATGGATACAAAACTGGCTGAAGCATTGGGCTCAGAGGGTAGTAATCAATGGCTCAATGTCTAGTTGGCAGTTGGTATCAAGTGGAGTGCCCCCGGGATCGGTCCTGGGGTCAGTTTTGTTCAATATCTTTTATCAATGACCTGGAAGATGGCATAGCGTGCACCCTCATCGAATTTGCAGATGTCACCCAGCTGGGGTGAGTAGTAGATACACTGGAGGGTAGGGCTAGGATTCAGACAGACCTTGACAAATTGCAGGACTGGACCAAAAGAAATCTCATGATGCTCTTGTCTGGGATAATCTAGTTGGGGCTGGTCCTGCTTTGAACAGCGAGTTGGACTAGATGTGACCTCCTGAGGTCCCCTCCAACCCTTATTGTCTAGGGTTCTATGTTTCTAACCCCCTGCATGAATACAGAAACCTCATTCCTAAATAATCCCTGGACAAGGCTTATCTTTTCTCCTCTTGAAAACCACCAGTCTCCTCTCTACCACTTACTTCAAATATATACACTCCCAGGTATAAATTTTACTGGACCCCTTTCATAAAAATGTGATTTCTAAATTGATGTTCTTTTCCTCTTAGTTGTGCAACAATGTCTTGGAAATGTGGCTCTGTGGTACTAAATATTCTCTTTGTATTAGACAACTCACTCTGTGGAGTAGTGGGCCACTGCTGAGTACCAGCTGTGTGTGTGAAAATGAAAAGGTGCGCTCTCAAGATCACCTGCATTTTTAATGTACTTTATAAATAATAAAAATATGAATGTAAATCCTTCTCAATATGTCAACAATAGAAACATGAAACCTATTTCATCCCCTTTTTCATGGTATCTTTTATTCACTAATTTGGCCAGAGGACTCTGTCAAGAAGCTTCAATTCAACTGCTTCATTTATGTTCAGTGATGCCACCAGTGGTATATATGTAGCTTCCTATCATCTGCCCTGCCTATCATTTAATGATAATACTTATTTGTTTCATTGATTTGCATGCACAAGAGAAGTACCCATTTTTCCTAGAGGCCTTTCCCCCATCAGTTTAATGGACATTATCAATATATATCCCTCAAATATAACGTAACACATGTTTAGACCATCACTGAAATGAATGACCACCAATTAATTATGATAACAATTAATTAATCCTTAAGCACCCTTCAACTACCTTTAAGTATCAGAGAAAAAGATGGCTGTTCATAAACACATTGCACTTTTTGATTTTACTAAAGGGAAAACCAAGCCTATCAGGGACTTTCTACTGAATTTCCCACCCCCCAGGCCTGTGTCATCCCACGGAAAACTGAAATTCTCCAAAGGAAAATGTTTTTTCCCAATTTTTTTTTTTAATTTTCAGTCAGGGGAAACTAAATTATTTGATTGATGCAAGCTTGGCATTGATGAGCACTTTCTTGAGTTGCTTTAGTGATTCATGGGAGTAATAAAGAACCACCATGGACAGCTCCACTTACGTATTATGTCAAAAAAGACGGTGCTTTGTCAGAGAGGGTGACTCAGTTCAACAGTGGTAAGCACCAAGGCTTCCTCTACAGTGAGAAATGTAGGACCCTCCAAACTGTAAACCAGATCACTTATGCTCCAGACACGTAGCCATCTAGATCAAGCCAATGGGAAAAGGCAAGCAGAAGATGTGCCTGAATTCCTGCACCCTTCACAACTCAGGCATCTGACTCAGGACTGTACATTAGGTGTTTCTGTTTCCATCATCTTGGGAACCAAACAACTGTGCCTATATGAATGAGGACACCTAGCTCACTCTGAACACATGATTGAGTCCAATGGAAGCCACAACAGCCCCTGCTGACTCTTGAACATGGCTAGTGGTGGTGCCACTGTCTGCTCATTTGGGAAAGAGAAGAGCTGGGTTGTAGGCCCTTCACAACCTGTGGGTACTCAAAATTACATCTCCAGTCTCCCAAAGAGAGGGCCCTAATCACAAAGCTATTGGATAATATAGAAATGGTAGCTTCCCTCCACCTCTACTGCTGAAGATGGCCCACTAGGAAGCAAGCAGGAAAGCTCATGGATTCAGAAGAGCATGCAAGCGGGAACGTGGCTGTAGGGCCCAGTGATGAGGACACTCCCCTGTCTGTTTTCAGGATTATTTAGCATCAGAAAAACATTGATTAAACTAACACTGGCATCAGGGACCAGAACCCAGGAGTAAGCCTCTTGAGAGACATGCCCTATTAATGGGCCACAGAATGAGGCTCCTTCTTTTTTGGAGGTTGGGAATCCAGGCATCTCATTGGTGTTTCAGCAGCTGGAGAAGCACTGATCTGGACTGAGGTCACTCCTGCATTGTTGTGGCTCCCATCTCTTCCCCCACTCATCTCCCAGTCTGACCCTACCTACCCATGCATGTAGGTTCAAGCACAGGAAGTCCAACAGCAATACTCCCACAATTCCCCAGTCCTGATTTTAAGTATGTCTGCATCCCACTTCCTCTTTCATAAGTATTGCTCACCAGCAGAAACAAACCCAGAAGGGAAGGCAACATTGAATTTTAGGTAGGTTCTTTGCATAGAGCAGCACACTTTTGACAGCTATCATTGAGATACAAGGCATGCTAGAAAGGAAGATCATGTGACTCAGGCTGGTTGAATAAGACCTTTAAGGTAGATCCTAAAAACCAGTGTACACATCTCAGTATTGGTATCGACTGGGGATCCTCGAAGTGTCTCGACTTCCTCAATTACAACATGGAGATATTCTAAGAGGAGGGTGGGAGGTTTACTCGACTCCTATCTGCAACGTACTTTCCAGTGTTTCACCAAAGGTCCCTCAGACAGAAGCAATTGCCAGTCACTCTGGATCTGAAAATGAATTGAATCAATGAACACCAGAAAGATTCACCTACCATTTTTGTGAACCATTCCCCTTGCCATGTGCTATTTACCAAGTATTAGTACATTTTCTATCAGCCTTGAACACTTCCCAAGACCTCCAAAGACGATTTACCTCACTCTCACGTCTCCCTTCTCAATGAAGTGACTTCATTCCTCTCCTCTGTACAGCTTACCCTTGTCGTGGCTTGTGCAGTAAATAAGAAGCAGGAAAAAAAATACCCGGTCCTTAGCCTTTAGGTAGGATTAGACACCTCAGAAAGGAAGAGGAGAATAAAAATGGTCCCAAATTCTCAAATCCAAAGCTGGCTGCTTCTACTTAAAAGGGAATCAAATTTATGATACGAGATTAAAAGATTACAATTCTTACAGTTATTGATGTGAAGGAAAAGAGACTAGGAAACAGAAACTGCAGGGGAGCCAGCGCAGAGGGAAAGGCAAAGATTGAAAGCGAATAAAGGAAAATAGGCCAGGAATAAATTAGCATCTAAATTTCTGCTGAACCTAATCTATTAATAAATAGATAAATCTGTCAAATCTTCACATTTGAATGGAATGCTTTAGAAGAGGCTACAGTTCCTCTGAGGAAATGAATGCAGGCCATCCGAGGATAAGGGCAGTCGGTGCTAGTAAGAGCCCGGCTCATGAGGAACTGATCGGTCTAAAAAATGGCAGCTCTATCTATCGCTTTGTGCAGGATATTGATGCAGAGTCTAAGGTTTTTATCTGGAATTAGCATACAGGTCACTGTTTTGCCAGATCAGGTGTTTGAAAACTAGGAGAAGACATTGTGGAAAAAATAACATACAACCCACCACTTAGTTAAGCTGTTGCAGTCACTCATGGTTAAAGCACGTGCCTGCTTCTAGTCTGAAATTGTCTACCAGCAACTTCCATCCATTGGTTCTTATTATTTATCTGCTATACTAAAGAGCCCTTGATTGCCCAAAGTCTGTTTCCTAAATAGGGGCTTATACATTGTGATTAGATCACCCCTTCTATGGAGTCTTCCTGAAGCAAAGAAAAGTCATCCCAACAATGCTAATGACATGAACATTTTGAAAACAAAAAGGGTTGGCAAGGAGTGTTTGGCTAAGATTGCCCATACAATCTCGATTTTGATCTTTCAAGCCCCTTTGTAACAGCAGACCCCCTCTTGATGTGCACTGCATGCATTTTGCAGCCCCTCAAAAGCACATGCACGTTCGTCTGAACATGACCTGTGATTGTATTAAATAATGTATTGCTCAACATGAGTGAACTTAAGTTCAGACATCTTAAAGGTACCTAATTCCCCCTGACATCTAGATATCAATAGGACTGGGGCTCATAAAGACTAATGAGGATTTGAACCATAGTTGTTTGGATACAAATGGACAATTTTCTTCACCGACACTGGTTTTACTCACTCTCCCAAATCTACAGATCAGTGTCAGACATTTTGTGGTTTTGTTTTACTGAGTCCAATCAGAAAGCATCACCCTATCAATATTGTATAGGGCAGCAATAGGAGTTTTAGCCAGATGGATGTTCTGCTGAATAATGTAATCTCCTGTAAATGGGCAAACAGTGTAGGAAACACACTGAGGTGTGATATACTGCCTGCGGTAATACATAGCACCCAAACAATGATACACATATTAATGCCAGGTAGCTGTGTACCGAGGAAATGCAAGAGGGCTACAAAATTCATAATTACTACAAACGATTTCAGGAGAGGATTTTTCTACGGTGATGCTTTAAAGCAAAAAAGTATTTTGGCAACAATAACAAGATCTAACTATGACATATGTCAGGAGAAGTGAATGTACTTCTACAAACTATTAATGCAGGTTCCAGTCACTAAAGTCCCAGGAGAAACAATCTCATTTAAAACTTGGCAGTCAATTTAGAATTGTACTCTCCTCTTCCTAGTCTAATGCAACTTAATATGAAATCATTTTATGAAAGCAATGAAAGCATTTGAAAATAATTAGATGCTACATAACCATTAATATTTTTCTTTACCACAACAATATTGAAATTTAATATTTCAGGTCTCTAATGAAACCAGTTAGAGGCCTGCATATTTAAATTCTAAGGTTTTTATACAAATGCAGAAATATAGCAGAGCCATGCACTGGTAGGTATCACAGGTAACATTCGCTTCATGCTAAAATGCTAACACAAGGGCATTCACTTTATGCTAAAATGTTATTATAGCCATAATTTTAATGAGTATGTGTATATATTGTTTTATAGTAAACATCGAGGACCAAATGCATTATAACTGTTATGTAGTTAAGAAGCAACTATGTTGTCATTTTTATGTTATAAAATAATTTACCTAAAACTTCTGCCTTATTTTGTGAGGAAATTAAGAAATTATACACATGATTTGTACAGTTTCTGAATGTGATGGGAACAAAAGCATAGTCAGATTATGCTACAGCTATATGTTGCTTGTGACACCCAAAACCACTGCAACTGGATGTATTTATGACAGCGGATTGCATACAGGCATAACTTGTAGGAAAAGGTATTGTTGTACTGCATTTGTGCCCCTGTCTGGGCAGCTTCCACTTCTCCATACTCCTGCCTAGGCATACGCATCAAAGGTCTGTGTGACCTCTCAGCATATGCCATGATGCGGATAGAGTGATTGTTGGGAGTACGGATAATCATGTTCACAATTTTCTTGGGAGTACAAATAATGATAAATATATATTACACATATATACATACACACGCACGCCTATACATACACACACGCATATGCATATATTGGTGAACATGATTATTCATACTCTCAAGAAAATCCTCAGAAAGCAGTACACTTCTAAGGGATGAGCCACTCATTGAATATATCTGAATTTTACCCAACACAGGAATTGCTATTGACAGGGAGAAGAGAATAAGAAGATTCCATGCCTGTCTGCAATCCTTCGCAGTCGAGGAAGATTGTCTTCTATGATTGCTTTATCTGTGGGTCCACAGATGGCTGACGAGGCAAATCTGGGATCAGCTGACTCTGTTGCAACTTGGACACACGTTTGTGTGGGTGGAATGGGTGGCTCTGGAGTCTCAGTTCGGTCTGCACCACACTGTTTCTGCCATTCCCACTTTTTCATCTCCTGTGGTCGCCATAAGGTTTCAAAGTCCTGAGAACCTTGCAGCGGACCCTTCCTTCATTTGGGGTGGTCTGATATGAAAAACTATGGTTCTGCTCTCTTATAGCAAAGAAAATAGGCCGGGGCAAAGATGGGCTACAAGAATGGTAAGAAGAAGGGACAGACTGCTCACCGGAGGAGAATAAAGAAGCCGAGAGGAAATACAATACATTTCTATAAAAATATCTGCAAGGTAAACACCAGGGAGGGAACAGAACTATCTAAGCAAAAGAACAATTTTGGCACCAGAGCACAAGTATAAACAGGCCATAAATAAATGTAGCATGCTTAATGCACTCCTGGAAGTTGTTAAGGCAGTCTGGTGAATAGCACAATATAGAAACCTATATAAAACAGAGCATAATGAAAGGAATGGAAGGTTCAAATGCAAACAAAATCAGAAATGGCCAAAGAGTGTTTTCATCTCATTCATAGAGTTTTAGGCCGGAAGGTAAGTCTGACCTTGATACCTGGAACATATCCTCAAAGAATCTATTTTGAATCACCTTGAGGAGACCAAAGTGATCAGGAATGGCCAGCATGGATTCACAAAGAGCAAGTCATGCCTGAACAACTTCATCTCCCTGTTTGATAAGGCAACAGATTCTGTGGTTGAGAGGGAAAGCAGTGGATCCTTGCTAAAGATAAGGATCTTCCAGGGCCCCATAGTCACGAAACTGGCACTGGGACATAAGGGTCCGCCAGCTCCCCATTCCCTGATTGCGATAGTGAAATGGCAGGGCTGGAAGATAGGAATCTTGCAGTCCCCACTGCCCGATTGCGATCTCTGAACAGGGGGCTTGGAGCTCCCTGTTGCCGGGGCAGGAGGACATAGTCCTCGGATGGCCACCCCCACCACAGGCAGCTTCTTGGGGCACAGAACAATCTCTCATCCCCTGATGGCTAGCTGACTAACAGCAGATTTGCTTCTGGTCAGGCATCTACATGAGCACTACTTCACCATTACTAATCATGAGAAAATTTGCTATTTCCAGGGAACTCATGGACCTCCTATGTCTTATGCATATAAAGGATGGAAGACAGGAAACACCACTAAGGAGGAGTATCCTGCATGGGTCCACACCTGCAGGGAGTGAACTAGAAAAGCTAAGGCTGCAACTGAACTCCATCTGGCTACATGAATCAAGGACAATAAAATATCCTTCTTCAGATATGTGGGGAGTCGAAAGAACAACAAGAGCAACGTTGGACCCCTGCTAAACCAGTTGGGGCAGGTGACTACTGACACCCAGGAAAAAGCCAATCTGCTTAATGATTACTTTGTGTCTGTTTTTCACCAACCCAAAGGGATCACCCTGCCTAACATGATGCAGGATGACCAGGGTGAAGATGAATGCCCACTGTTGGTGTGGGTCTTGTGAGGGAGCATCTTGAGAGGCTGGATCCCCATAAATCAGCTGGCCTGGATAGGTTGCACTGAAGAGTGCCAAAGGAACTGGCAAACATCATAGCACAGCCACTGGTGAGGATATTCAAGAACTCATGATGCTCAGGTGAAGTACCTGAAGATTGGAAGAGGGCCAATGTGGTGCCCATCTTCAAAAAAGGGAGGAAAGAAGACCTGGGAAACTACAGGCCAATTAGTTTGACCTCAATCCATGGGAAGATTTTGGAAAAAATTATCAAAGAAACCACCAACAGCAGGCTAACGGAAGACAACATTTTGAGGGACAGCGGGCACAGGCTTGTTGTAGGAGGTCTTGCTTGAACAATCTCATTTTCTTCTATGACCAGGTGAAGTATCACCTGGACAAAAGGAAAGAGGTTGGTATCATATATTTGGTCTTTAAAAAAGCCTTTGACTTAGTGGCTCATGATGTCCTCGTGGAAAAATTGGGCAACTGCAGCTTCAACTACTCCACAGTCCAATGGCTGGGAACTGGCTCTGAGGTCGGACCCAGAGAGTGGTAGTTGAAAGAACCGAACATGGCACTCAGTGACTAGTGGCGTCCTTCAAGGCACCATTCTTGGTGCCTGTATTCTTAAATTTCTTCATAAACGATCTGGACACTAAGTGTGCTGATGACACCAAACTTTGAGGAAGAGTGTTCACATTTAGGGATAGGCTGGTGATCCAGCCCAACCTTGATAGGCTCGCAAGGTGGGCAGATGAAAACCTGATGACATTCAATATGGAGAAAAGCAAGGTGCTCCACCTCGAGACTAAAAACCTGCATCATACTTAAAGGCTTGGCAATGCTACACTCGCTAGCACTACTACCAAGTGAGACTTGGGGGTCATGAATGACCACAAGATGAACATGAGGCCCCTATGTAATACCACAGCTGGCAAAGTGAATAAAACTCTGACTTGCATCTACTGATGCATCTTGAGCAAGACCTAGGATGTCATCCTCCTGCTGTTCTCAGCCTTGATGAGGCCACAGCTGGAGTACTGCTTCCAATTCTGAGCTCCACAATTTAGGAAGGATGTGGAGAAGCTTGAAAGAGGCCAGAGGAGAGCACATGCATGATCAGAGGGCAAGAGCACAGGCCTCATGAAGAGAGGCTGTGAGCTATGGGACCCTTCACCCTGGAGAAGTGCAGGCTTGGTGGCAGTCTATAAATACGTAAGGGTTGTGCATCAGGATCTGTGGGAACACCTGGATCTGTGGGATGACAAGGTCCAACCATAACAAACTCCTGCAAAACTGTTTTAGGCTGGACATAAAGAAAAATGTATTTACTGTCCAAGCCCTCAAGGCCTAGAACAGACTCCCTCCAGAAGTGGTGCAAATATCTACTCTGGACACTTTCAAGAAACACTTGGATGCCTATCTTGCTGGGATCCTTTGACCCTAGCTAGTTTACAGCCCCATTCAGCAGCAGGCTGGACCTGATGATCTTACAAAGTCCATTCCAGCCCTAATGTCTATGAAATCTATGAAATTTACTCACAGTTAGAAAATTAGTGTGCAGTAATCATGTGCACGTGAAGATGCGCATGCTTACTACACAATAAACTATGCCACTTTGCAGTAAAGCATCTCGTGTAGATGCTCCCAATGAGTACCTTTGCATGATCAGGCCTCTCTCTAATAGAAGGAAGTGAAATGCAGATATTGTTAAGCATGATATTGTGAAGGTAATCCTTTATTAGCAGTGAGTAAACCTTAAGATGTTCAAAAGTGGATAACTGCTCCCACAATTATCAAATGCTTATACAAATTACTGTAACCTACCTCTGAACCATGAATGAGAAATGTCCTTGAAAACTCATCCTTGAATAGGATCATGTATAAACCATTGAGATAAGTGGCCTTTGATTAACTCATTTATTTTTTAATCATCAGGTCATTGCCCCCCAAACCAAGTGACCGAAACGTCCATCTCTCACGTCACCCATAGCACAGCATTAATTACTGAGTTGCAGGTAAGATTCCAAGGGTCAACCCTGTTTAAAAAGTCCCCTATCTATCAATCCTCTGCTGAACTGAGGTTATGTTAGCAGGATGGACCAAGCTAGCTCTGTGCTAAAAGGCCAGTGGCAGAGAAAGCATATAAACATTTCATGTCTTTCAACTGCAGGAGTTTGTGCTCTATTCAATCGGACAAGTGTCTCCAGACAGGGAAAAGGAGCAGGCATTTGGTTTGGAGGGAGAGGTTGGTTTGTTTTATTTAATTGAATCAAGATATGATATAATCTTGAGTGTTTAGGCTCATGCTCGTGGTCACAGATGTACAACAATGCAGCACCACTGGACTAAAGATAAGCATCCATACATCATTCAACAAAAACCCTCAGGGAGCATCTGGCACATTAACTTTCTCCGCATTTACCAATAATATGGGACTAATCATACCAGAGACAGTCTAATAAAATCTTTTAAAAGCTTCTTCTGCTTGAACAGCACCTCTATATTATCTGGGCCGAGCTGGCATTTCTCCCCTAGATTTTTGGAATTGTAGGAAAATAGTTCTGGCCGGATGCAAAGAGAAAGAGAGCTACAGCCGCCCATCATAGAGTCATAAAAATGGAAAGGACCTCCAACATCATCCAATGCATCCCCCTTCACTTGAAATGGGGTCAAGTATACTTGGGCCAGTCTTGAGAAAGATCAATTTAACCAGTTCTTAAAAACCACCAGAAATGTAGATTCCACAACCTCCCTAGCTGTAACTGTCCTTAGAGTAACTTGTTTAACTATCCTTAGAGGAAGCTTTCCCTAATAGTAAAGTTGCTTTCTGCTGAAAAATAAAATGATTCTTTTTTGTCTTACTGCCAGTGGATCTTGTGACTTTATCACCCTCCTTATAACAAACTTTTATGTAGAGGAAGATTGTTATCACTGCCCCCTCCCACCCACCTAAGTCATTTTTTTTAACCCCAGGGGGTTAACCTTGTACATAGTTGCTCCTGGGTGAATTCATCAGACCCTTCTGACTTGAGCACAGTAGTTCACATCTTCACCAATACCAAAACTGAGGACCTTCAGTGTGCAAGTTTATGCAGCTTGCACTAATGAGGAAGCCTGTGGCAGATTTACACAGTACATGAATTAGGCGCTTAGGGAGACATACAGCATGCTCCGGCCAGTGGGTTACTCAACCGTTGAACAAAACACTCATCCTGAGCATTAGTGGGGCACTGCAGTTCCAGTGGACTATCTAGCTCTGATTTACATGCAAGCCATTATTTTGTCTGACAACAAGGACTGAACTGGGCACGTCTGGAGCAAAAGGCACAGGGCAGTTTAGTTTAACCTAAGGAGTCAGATACCATGGCTGGGGGTTGTAAAAGACTCATGCCTTCTTTACCTGTGCGTTTAAAGGGATATGTAACACATACTGCCCTACACGTTACACTAAATATCATTATTACTTAATGCTCTGCCAGTGATCACAAATGTTTCAGCATGCTTAAAATCAATATTTAGACCCAAATCAATGAAACACATGAAAAAAGAAGAACCAAAAAAAACCAAGAGCTTTTCCCATTTCCTCTTGATGGACAATAACATTGCTTTCAAAATCATTCATTTTTATTAATATCGTGCTAGCGCCAACTTTTCAACCCTTTTAAAAACCGTCTTAATTCAGGTGCACTGTGAAGCATGCAGAGGGATAAGATTCACATGGCGTGCTATTTCACTATAAAATATTTTCCGCAAGCATTTTAAACCTGTAGGTAGTACTTGTGAGATTACGAGGAATCTTGGAATTGAATAGCGTCTAATCTGAAGGACATTTCTGTTCTGCCAGAATAACATAACTTTAAAGAATATTTCATTTTTATATGGTGCTTGTGAATAAATACTCCAATAATACTTGGCATTTTGTGTTTCCCTAAAGCTCATAGTATATATTTTTAGAGATGAAAGCAGCAACTGAATGTAGAGCGGAGCTGCTGCTGCTCATGAACTGAAATTTTTCCTCTATTGTAGTGCAGGCTTTTGGGCTAGGACTGCCTTTTCATTCTGTTTGTACAGTACCAAGCACAATGGTTTCCTGGGCCATGACTAGGACTCCTAAGCAGTGTGGTAAGAGCATGTGTTAATAAAGACCACAAATATGAAGAATGGTTTCTTTTGGAGACAATGAGCACGACTTCAAAAGTTCTGACTTATCTCACTGGGATTTTTCACTTGCAGGGAAACAAAGGTTACCAAATACTCAGCGCTTTTGAAAATCCTCCCCTGAATGGTTTGAGATTTTTGAAACAATGCACATCAAACTGCAGTTTAAACAGAGACTCTGAAAGACAAAAACATAGGACCCTGTTTAAAGCTGAAGAAAGGATGCCTCAATTATAGTAGCACAGTGTGTTACAAATTAACCAGATAGCTTGAATGTCCAGATGGGCATAACAGGCCCATTATCTACTTGCAGAAAAGTGAAAATAAATGAGCTTTAATTGTGCAATATCCAAGCTGAGTTTGTCAAAGATGCCTAGGGGACTTGTACTACCAAGTGTTAGCCATAGTATACTCACACATTTAATTATGACAAAATTCTTATAATAACAGGTTACTTAGCTAACTGCATTAAGGTTGTATTTTATCTTTGTAAGCATTCACAGCAGCATTCTGTTTCCCTTTGTGCACCTAAATGGCAACTTCTGGACTACGTAAGGGGGCAGTTATGGTACCTACATGCAAGCTGCAACAAGCATGCACATGCAGACTGACTATGCACAGTAGGCCATGCACCAGCTAAATGGTACACAGCTTCATGTACGTGCCCTTCTAGAGGTATAAGTACATTTTACAAAATAGTAGTCAGCCCAAAATCTAGGACTAATGGGTAGACATCAGAGAAGGAGGAGGAGGAAAAGGAGACAACCTTCCCATGTTTTAGCCCCAATCACTGAATGATTAGAGAACTCACCCAGAATGCCAGTCCCAGGGTCTAGACCTCTCTCACTCTCACGGCACTGGAACGTGCATCCCTGCCTTCCCAGCCCAGTGCTTCAACCACCAGGCCACAGGTCAGGCGTACGGTGTTGTGGGTAGAGCATTGGGCTGGGAAGTCAGAGAATGCCCTATGGGTAAGGGAATCCTACAACTCGGGTTTCCCGTTTCCTGAACAAGCGGTGTAACCAGTCAGCTATTGTGTGTAAAATACAGGAGGATCCTCCTCTTCACCCACCTCTTACATGCAGGCTCAGGTATATGCAAGCATAGCTACATGTATACTGGGCCAAGAGTCTGGCTTACACATCCACAGTGCAAAAGCAAGTATCAGAAATAGTGAGGTATACCACTAGAAAAAGTCCATTTAGCCAAACAAAAGCAAACAGAATTGAACCCGAAGCAGAAACACAACCCAAAGCAGCTTCTGACTGGTATAGCACTACCTTTGAGCAAGCATTTTGGAGTTACAGAAGTATTAGGTTGAGTGAAAAAAGGAGGAAAAAAAAACAAGCAAGTTTTCTGGGGCATTTTACTAAAAGTTCAGATGTATGGAGAGAAATCCTGTTCTTACTGAAGCCACTTGGGGTTTTACCAGTGACTTTAAGAAAGCCAGGATTTAATGGATAGTCAGTTTACTGATTAGTTGTTATGCTTTCCTGACACATCTATAATTATAGAGCATAATAGGGTAATATAAAGACTGAACAAGTTCTACAACACTCACACAGCAATATATTATTCAAACTACACCCTCTCTTAAAATTCCTTTAGTGCCGTGAATCAAAGTGGCTAGTCTCTGGGTATGTCTACATGGCAAAATATATGCCATGTAATAGCTCAAGCTACCTCTAAAAGCTAGCTGTTAGTGCAGCTATGTTAATGTAGTTCTCCACCTGAGCAGATATACCCTCTTTCTCACCAACACAGCTATATCTGCTTCTCATATGCCAGCTAGCCTTTTCAGAGTTAGCTTGAGTGTCTTTACACAGTTTAGACATACTCATCAGAGAACAAATGAGTCTACATCCCCAGCTAGCTAAATAACACTTAAATACGCTCAATTCCTATTGAGAAGAAATGAAGGGAATACATTCATCAAGAACTTTTTAAGATATAATTTTCCAAATTAATGTTATGAGGCTTCTCAGAAGTTGATAAGCCTCTCAGCTACCAAACTCTCACCTGCCAAGTCAAATACTTTGTCACTGTAATTCCAAGATGCCAAAACCAGTTGGGAAACCAGTACTGCAGGAAGTAAAGGGAAGATAGTGGTCACAAAACTGGGCTTAAAATGCTAGGCAGTCAAAAACTTAACTCTAGATGTGCCATGCTGATTGTATAAGGCTTGGATTGCACTCATCACTAAAATATAGTGGAACAAGGCAATTGTACAATGCTACCAAACCAACCCTATGCTGTAAAGCATGTTCTTCGGCCATTGGCAGCAAGTGGGTGCATGCTTTGTTGAACTGGGGTATTGGTTGGCAAATTATATCCTCATAAGCAGTTGGTATGTATGATTGTAAAAGACTTGCTCAATATTTATTTGAAAAATATTCTTCAAGTGCATTGCATACGTGATTTCACAGACATTATTCAAAGAGATAGATAGATTCTGAGACTAGAAGACACCGTAGTAATCCAGTAGGTCTCCTGCACAGCACTGCCCAGAGACCCTTTAGCACCAAACCCATAAGCACTCTGAGCTACAGCCTTTTTAAAAGTGAAGAAGGATTCATCATATCCCTAGGTGTCTCCAACCTTTAATACCTCTTATTATTAAAACTATGTGTTATTAATCATTTGAATTTGACTATTTTAATCTTCTAGCCACTGCATCTTGTTAAACCTTTGCTTTGTAGGCTGAAGAGTCCTTGGCACTTAGAAAACTTCTCTGTATGGATAGACTATCATACCAATAATAAGTGACATCTTAACCTTCTTTTTTATATGCTAAACATATTGTTTGCTTAGTTTCTCCCAGCAAAATAGTTTTTTCCACGCCTCCATAGCGTTCCACCTCTCTTTTTCCAGCTAACGTGCACGTAATTCAAAAGCAGAATTTGCTGAACAGGCCTTTTTTGCATTCGTAAATGTTTGCAAATGAGCTCTGATTTCTGCAGGAGGGCAGGGAAACCTAGGATATGCGTGTCAGAGCCAAGCATCCAACCCATGGAGCAGGACTGCCTAATTATCACCAAACCATAATTTCACCCGAACCTCTTCCAGTTGGAAATGCTTTGTGATCCAAAGAGAGAGAGATTCTCCAGCCACATGCAGAGGAAGGCAAAGGGCAAATAAATCAAAGATTACCGGCCAGCTCCTTGATTCTGCAGCAGGCTGCTCTCTGCAGCAAATCCGCGTGTCAGTACTTTCTCTTCTTTCAGACTTCACTGATACTGCAGCAGCCACAAGGAAATTCCTATTTGCATTTCCACCGAGAGCAGAACATTTCACCTGCTTGTTGTCCTTGATTAGTTGATATTCATATTTCTTACCAAGAGCCTACCCCCATACTCAATCCAGACAACATGGCATCAGCCAAAAAAAACCCCAATCCCCCCACACACAGACAAACAAAACCAGAAATCTGGCATATAATAAGGAAGGAGACAATGCAAATAAACTGGGAGGGGGGGAATAAAGTTCTCCATCGCACAGAGCTCTCTGGAGTGGAAGGTCAGAGGATCGGATTCAAATAAGCACTTTAGACCCGTGCTTAGTTCACTCTCTCAGGTTAAAAGGGTGTTGGACATGCTTAAAGTTTAGTAAATGCTGACATGCTTATGCCAAATGGAGATTCCCATACAAAGTACGCATGTGCTTTACTGCTTTCCAGAATCAGGAGCTGGAAGATGTGATTGTACTCCTTCCTCTGGCACATATTTGTGCCTGAATTCATGTGTGTTACACACCAGTCTCCATCAAAAGTTCACAATTTCCCCTACTTTCCACATCTGAGACTGCATACAACAGTATGCCCTGGGTTTACAAAAGACAGTTACTTCAGAAACTGGCAGTCTTTTTGAGCATAGCCTTTTCCCCTCCCAAACTTCCCATCACTTCTATGCCCCGTTGAGCTACCTCCGCAGTAGGAACAGTGAGATCCTCAGTATAGAGAAGGTGTTAGAAGTTGCTCATGTTTTAAGCATTATGATCAGGGTGACATGGAGGATCCCAAAGCACTTCACAAACTGCAGGGAAACACAGAAAGCAACCAAAATGGTTAAGAGGTTGGAAGAACTTACAGGAAGGAAAAAGGTAAAATATTTCAATAAACATAGCTTAGGCAATAGAGAAAAGTCCATAGACTTGAAGGACATAAGTGCCAGGATAGGATGGGAGGTCACAGAGAAAGACTGAGGACAGCGATCCTGGCAGCAAAGGTCTTAAAAGTGCGTCTCCCATAAAAAGCCCAGGAAGCCTTAAACACTGACAACCATCATTTCAAAAAGCTTCACGTCAGGTTTGGTTTCGCCCTTCATTGTCGCCACCTAAACCTTGCCTCCTCTTTCCAGCCACATACTTAACCTGTTTCTAAAGTCCTTTAATAAAATATAGCACTGGTTGTGCTTCCACGTTGCTTACATAGGTTTTCTACCAGCTCCTTTCATGGCAATGGGGTTTCTTCCATCCTGAAGAACCTACACGCACCTGAGAAGTGACGGGTGGGGTTTTTGTAAGAGCTCACCAATGCCACTCCTGGATCCACTGATGTCAATGCAAGCTTTACCCATGGGCTCAACAGGAATAAAGCACCATGCCCTTCTAAAAATCCCACCATCTGTGCATTAGCAACAATGCATCTGTTTCTGGGGCGGAAGGTGATGGCCTGCTAGACCTCTGACGCACAAGATGTTGTGCACCACATTGGAAGGGAGGGGAATTTGGGCTCAGAGAGGCACTCTTCTAAAGCCCTATTCTCACTAGCAGGCCATAGACCCAAATGCTAAAGGAGACTGAAACTAAAAGTCTTCAGCTGCAGGGAATCAGTTCATCTGCTTTAGTAGATAGGCTGGTTGAATCAAATCTGCCGGTATTTCAAGGGCAGGACAGCTCTCAGGTGTTAAACCACCATCAACACTTTTCCCTTGAAGTGAATTAGTATTTCTTTAACACCTCCAACTCCCACCCCGCATCTGTGCTATTCCAAACGAGAGGAAATTCGAACTGCAAAGAAAGCCGAGGTGCTCTGAAGGCAATCGCATTCACGAGTAATCAGAATCTCCCCTGTACCGCAGCCTTAAATGCAATGACTTGTTTTTACCTGTAAGGCTCTCCCTATCTGATCTAGTAACCTCTCAATGCCACTAATCCCCACCTTTCGCTGCACCAGCAAATCAGTTTTTACCACCCACCAGTTAGCTTCTTTCCTCCAACACCTATGCGCTCTCCCACATGCTGCAGAGGAAAAACACCCTCTTTAAATCCAAATAGCCACTGCTGTCTCTTCTTTCCAATCTCATCCTGAGATCAGCCTCCGCTGTGATGCCAGCAAATGGCAGCCTGCTGATCATGACAAATTGCAATTAGCCGGCTTTCCCTTCTTTTTCCTAATGTTTCTACTCTCATCTACGTGAACTGAAAAAGGAACGCTGTGATCCATGTGACTAAGAAAGCGTTGCTAATTCATCATCGTAGTCCTATTCCCGTCTCCTACACTTTGTTTTATCCCTTTATTTTGGAAGGGACAGGTGATGTCTCTCAGCTGTGTTTCTCTGGTGCATAGACAATGAGGTCCTGTCTTAATATACGTATTGACTATTAATAGCATCTCTCAGCAAGGCAATACAATAGAAGAAGTGAATATACCAGCCAGTACAGCCATGCTAATCACACTCTATCTTCCAGGTTCAGCTCACTTCAGCATTTTTGGGATACTTTTTAAAGGATTTTTTTTTTTTAAACCTGCTCTTTTGCTTGCAGCTGTCACATCCTATTCCCGAGACACCCCTTCGGAAACCGCACTCCCTACCTGAACAGTCTCCTAGGAATGCAAAGTTATCAGAAAGGGGTGCTGGCCGTCCAAAGATCTTTGCAGAAAGAACATTGTACTTCTGATGGCACGAGTGTATTACGGACAAAAAAGTTGATATTTGGCACTCTCCTGCTGACTCCGATTTGCTGCATTTGACTATGCTGCTGTTTGCTTCACAGCAACTCGTGGGATGCCTCTGGCTAAAACATTGCCTGTAACCTAAATTTCTATTTTATTAACCTTCTTCTTTATCTAATGACAGTCTGTCATGTTCCAGGATGCCAGAACAATGTTTGCCTGATAAGATGTCTCATGGGAAAACAGGCAGTTCTAGGAGATGAAAGCATGCAAAAACAGCCAGCTTCAGCTAAAAAGCTGCTTCGTATACCCGACTCCATTAATGTACGATCTCCCCTCTGCTTGTACTGCAGATGTCATTAGTTTCCTTTTATTACAAAAGAAACTCCCAGGGAAACAGGCCCTTTTCTTTGTCTTCCTAACTGATACTAATAAGGGGTTCACCGCGGAGGAGGAGGGAAGGTAGACTGAGCCGAAAGTTATTGAACAGCCTCCTGCGGGGGCTCCCTGCTTTCATGTGGGTAGCAGACATACCGTGCAATAATGCTTGGGTATCAGAACATAGTGATTAATGATCAGTCTTCATTTTACCCTTTTAATATGAATAGGAAGATCTATAGCTTTAATATCAAGCCCCCCTCGCCCAGTTTCGTTTCTTGTATTTCCTCCTCACCTTTCCTTCCTTATTCTTTTTCAGCTTTCCACAGAATAGGAATTATTTATGCAGTCTATGCTTTCCCCTCGTCTACTACCAGCCACCTTCCAATTTTGTGTGTCAGACACCTTCCTGCCAAACAAAATTATGTAGCCAATCAATAGACTTTCTGAGGAGAGCATTTGGAGAGACAGGTGTAAATTGCAATGAAGATTTCATCCATTTCAATTTTGACGGGCTGCATTACAGGAACTGGGCCAAATTTTACTCGCAGCCTCACACACGTAACACTAGCCCATCTTCCTCTGGGAGCTCGTATACTGTAGATTTCCCCATGGCTGATTCAGTCAACACAGGAACACACCTTTATGCAATAAAGGATTCATCCATCTGACATCTGTGTATAGAAGGCTATAGCCATAATGATTGAGCACTTTTCATGGCTTAAAGTACACCAGTGTTCAATCTCTTTTTAATTTTCTGGCATCCAGTGGTTGCACAGTAATTCCTAGTGATACGACCGGTCTGGGGCATACGGTAGCCGTGGTAGTGGCAAGGTGTCTGCCCGTGGAAGACACTGAAAGGATTTACTTGTCGGTGACTTGCCTCTTTGTCTTTTGCTTTTATAACCTGGTGTCAGGGATGTTGTGGGTTTAGCAAACTTAATTGTTTCAGAGCAAAGTCTTTTGTCCATGAATGTCAACCAAGAGTACATTCATCTACTATACACAATAAACACAGGAGCTTTCATCCCAGACATTGATTAATTTTTATCCTTACAACAAATGGCCTTCCATGGTGGGTCAGCATATGTCTTACCCTTTCAGTGGAGGGAAGAAAGTCCTTTTCAATTTTTTTTTTTAAATCAATAGATGCTGTACACTGCTGAACAGAGACACTGCAGGCATGCTGCACAGGATCAGTCCTACACATGGCGCCTGTTGTGGTAAGCACTAATGGGTCCATGTAACAGGATCACACACATTGCCTACAATCTCCATGATGCTACAGCAACCATCGTTACCCTGCCTGTTGGACATCACCCTGTATTTCTAAGACAAATGGTTTTTATTCTTAGCACCAAATATTCCCACAACAATAGGACTTCTTAGTAGGGCTTTAAACAAATTAAATTGAATATTACATTGTTTTCTCAACCCAGCCACATTTAGTACCATCATCGGGGCCTTAGCATAATAAACATCTCTATTGATCCATTCCCTCATTAGACTCTATCGATAGATAGATAGATAGATAGATAGATAGATAGATAGATAGATAGATAGATAGATAACACACCTAGTAATCTTGCTAGTAGATAAACCGAATGGTGCTAAGAGAAACCAAACGGCATCAGCCCCTTTGAGGCAAATCAATTAGATTTAACAGCTCATTACTGAAAACAAGAAAAAATATTATGTTTGTGGAATCTGTTCAGAGTTTAATTGTTCAGTGTCATTCATTTTTCTGCCAAGGGTAGGTGTCTCTACTACACATTATTTTTAGTATTATTAAACTATTCATTGAGGTAGCTCAAATGAAAAGCTGAACTAATTGTAAACAGATGAATACTAATGTTAGTTTGACCAAAATAAAGCTGAATGACGAAGTGCTGGCACTTTTAGCTGGGACTTAACTCTACTATCCTTTTGTTAATTCATGGGATAAGTTAATTCTGAAGCTGAATGGCTATGTGTTACAACGGTCTTTATTCAATAAAGGTATCTGAGGAAAACATACAGAATAGAGCCCGGATATATGATTAGAATTAGACTAGGCAGGCCCAGAATTAAGGCCTCCTACTTCCTGGGCATCTGAACTCACTCTAGGTTATTATCTAAAACGTTGGCTCCCCTCTCCCCACGTCTGAGTGTGGTTGTCACTATTGGTGCTTTGCTTTGCACTGCCCTCTATATTGGTGCTGTGTGAGTTAGGGGTCCTGGTCAGGTCGGCACCTGCCCTCTTGATGTTCTGGATCCCAGGATGGTGAGTGTACAGCCCGGTTTAAATGCTGAGGAGAAGGAGCAGAAGGCTGGACCCTTCTCCGCGCCTGGCATTTTCTTGCGGCTAAATCGCAACACTTGGAGGCAGAGCAGCTGGGCACTTTGGATCTCCCTTGGAAGCTCACCGGTTCCCTTCCAGGACTGTATGGGGACCCACAGTGGTCTCTGCACTTGCCATTTCTATTGCTATTTAGAACTGGTTAGTATGCCTAAGTCCGAACACTTAATCTAGTATCATCAGGACATATATCTCTCCCCAGGATTAAGCCTACCAATACATGAGTTGTGTGTTTTTTCTTGGCTGATGCTAATTGGTGTAGCTCCACTCAGGTCAATGAATCTGTAATGAAGTCAGTGAAATCCAACAGAGAGAGCATGGATCTAAGAAACACAACTAAATGTGATTTGGGGCAACTATCTTAGTTTCTCTCTGTCTCCGTTTTGCCCTGCTTAATAACCAGGAAAGAATATGTTTCAGCATTGGGGGCAGCAAGTGGGAACATAAGGAAAAACATTTTGAAAATGCAACATGCCTCCCTGCAGTATCTTGTCCTAGGGAAACACATAGAGGATGGCATGTTATAAGATGCAAGCATGAGACATAAGAACAAGCCCTGCTACGAAATGGGCTACAGTATCTCTTCATATATCCTGCAATATTTTGACTTTAAAAAATTGGCAATAGCCTACACATCCTTGCCACAAACCACACAGACATGCCGTCAGTGGGAGTACTAGACAGACATTCTGGTTTTCATCTTTTAAAAAACAAATGGATATTGTCCTATACTCACAATCCAGAGGTCAGAAAAAGAGACTGTCAAGCATGGAACGGGAGAAAGATCGACCAAAATTAGACACCCTAACCCAAATGTGGGACAATGGAAATTGGATCAGAAACCTCATTCTGGCTTTTGCCTCCACATAAAAAAAAAAAAAAAAAAAAGCAAAAGCCAAACCAGCTTCTCATGTATATGTGAATTAGCTTTATAATCACACACTGAACACAAATTTGTATCAATATCCTTCTTTGGAGCAAGTTACCACCACCCAGGAGGGCCAGTGTGAAGCATGCCCTGCCGGCTTGCTCAACGCTGCATGCCAAATCCGAGAAACGGGACCACATAGCTGCCTTAAAGTAGCACTGAGCAGTGCCAATAAGCACACCAGAGACAGACAACATAAGAGCAACACTGAGACACTTGCTCAGCACCTCTCTAGGACAGCTGTCTTGCCTCATTTCTTTGCATGCATGGAGTGAGAGAGTGTGGGCACACTACACTTTCATCAGAGCCCCCTACACATGGCATGATGGGGGTGGAGGTGGTGCAGACGTTCCCTAAGAATCCCAAAGGCTTTTTGTCCAGTAGTAGCAAAGACCCAAGTTTGAGAGGCTTTGGCAAAATGCAAACAGTTATTGAAGATCTATAATGTTTGTCCCTTGGGAGCTACCGCCAACACCAGCAAACCCACAGTCAACATCAACAAAATGTTTATGGGGACAGACAGCATGGATGAGAGCCACTGGCTCTTAGAAGAGAGCTCATGAAAGCTCTTCGAAGACAAAGCAACATTCATGTAAAGAAATATCAGCCTCAGTAGAAATCTGGTCATGCCCATGTGTTCCCAAGAATCAGATTCGGCAAAGTACTTAAGCATGTTGGGTAACAAGACTGTCCAACTGGCATCCTATGGGGGACCCATCGGCAGGGGGCTGGGAGCCATATGCAGCTGGCACCGCGTGTAGTGGAGGGAAAGGGAAGCTGGCATGTCACCTGCGGAGGGCACTGGGTCATCATTTGCACTGGCACAACTCAGAGAGTGAAGGGAAACTGGGGGGAGGAGAGGGGAGGGGGCACCTCCACAGTGTGCAGCCTGCAGCCATACTAAGTGCAGCCCATGGGTTGCGTATCAGTGCTACACGTGGAACCCAGCTCCCCAAAGCCGGTGTTATAATATTTCGCTGAATAGAGATGGATGCAAAAAAGGATTATAAAGAAACACTTGCTTCCAACTCTTCACTGAGCTGGAGCCTGCTCAGAGCTTTCATGATAAAACTGTGCATTTCAAAGGTGAAGTTAACACCACAATCTTGCTTCCTTTCAGTTCTTCACAGAAGTGCACAGATGCCAGAGAACTTAAAGCCTCCCTCTTCCCTCCCTGCAACTTCAATCAAACGTCTTAGGAGTTATTAAATGCTGAGTTTCCCCTCCTGCCCCAACTCCTGCCCAAAGTGCTTTTGTGTTTATTTTTTTACTAAGATTTAAGGCCAGTGCCGGCAGAAGTCCCTTTTTTATGACTGAGCGAGTGAACTGTTGATTACAGCTGTTAAAAAAGAGGGAAAATAATACGGTTAAAAATACAGAGTTGCTCCAGAGGTGCTTAGAGCTGCAGTAGTCTGAAGTCGGCAGAACGTGGGGCAAGGTGGCACCGTAAGCTAGGTACAGACATTATACTTTTACCACTATCAGTGGTAGGAAATCAGTCTATGCCCGTAACAGAACAAAAGTTCAGCACAAAACCGGTGTGTACCCAAAACAGAACAGATATTCAGCGTGCAAAAACTGATTTTAAAATGGCAGACCCTGTCTACGATTCCCCTCCCCACAAAGGGCAAGCGTGTTCTGTTTGCTACGAATCTAAACTATGCCACTTATAGAAAACCTCATAACTTAGCGTGATTCTGCCTTGGGCTTTTTGAATGGCTGTACCTAGCCTTAGAGACCAACAGGCTCAGAGAGGCCTACATGAGCTTCTGTAGGCAACAGCCTCCTTACATGGCATCCGCTCAAGTTAATCCACAGAGGAAACAAGTCTGTAATTCCCCTAGCTGGCAAGGCGCAACTCAAACTAAGGCAGCTCGTGCTTTTATCTCTTGTGATGCCCAGTTCAATAACACTGTGTCATCCAAAATCATATCCATCAGCACACAGTATGTGCAAAACTAACAGATAGCATTATGATGCTCAGGACAGAAGAGGACTAAATCCTGCACTGCAAGTGAAAGGGTGAAGGAGTTTCCCGTTTTTAAAATATTTTGCACGAGCCTCAGCCATCACTGCTATTCTTATACTCCATTCAAGGACGCAGAAATGCTCTCCCGAAGTCCCATGCAGGGAAGACCGAGCCTTGCTACTCCGGGAGGAGTTTGAAACAATGCATGGTGCATGCTCAGTAGCTTCGCACGATAAAGCTCTGGATAAATCAGTGTCCCTGTAACGAGTTCACTCAGTGCCTGAAAAATAGACGGAGAATTATGGTTAAAAAAATCGCAATGCACACACACTTATGTGGAAGTGATAGCCATACCCCTAAGTCACCTGCCCACTGCTGACCAGTGAACTGCTGTGAGCAGAACCCAACCCGGTCCAACCCGGGCCCATTTCAAGGTAACAAAATCACTCTCAAAAGTTTGATCAGCTGGGATTTTTCATAACTGTCTGAGATGCAAATGGTTTAATGGGCATTGAACCTGCCCTGCCTCCACATCAGAACAAAGGCGTGCTGTGGGCCAGTTTCCCTTGTCGGTAGGACTTTGATCTGGGGGATTCTGTCAGTCTGCCACTTCTCAATTAGCCATAAATGAGCAAGAGCGAGTCGAACGGAAGTCAAGGCCTCTAGCTTTTCTCAGCACCTGTCACCTTCACACACAAGTACTCGCTCGAAAAAGAACATCATATGACACACGCTGCACAATGGAAAGTGTTGCGACAGCTAGCCATCAGAGGACACTGCTGATTTCCAGACCCTGATGAAAAGAAAGCTAATCAAAAATAGCCTGTGGGCATCCAAGTGGAGGAGATGGTATAACGATGGCCTCAGCAACCCGAGCCAGTAAATGTCACCGTTTGCTCAAAAACTATCAATTATATGTTTCGCCAGTCAGTTCCAGGCACTATTGAGAGTGCTACTGTTTACCTGCTCTACTCAATCAAGCCCACACTTTGCAGTTGTCTACTCTAAGGAAAACGTCAGCGCAGCAGTAATTCAGCAGAGGAACAGATGACAGGGACACCATCACAGCAGCAGAAAACAGGCAATTAGGAGAGCTTTTGAAAATAGGCAGACTCTGACTGCTGACCATGCAAAAACGAGCATTTCTATTCTTCTCTCTCTTTATTTATTTAATTAAATCTCAGGACTTGCCTCCGCCATTCAACTGATGGGACAGTGCGTAGGCAATATGAGAGAGCATTTGCATATGTGCTTGTCATCTATACCAGTTTAACACTACTCTTGCAGAATTATTTGGACTGAGAACCTAGCTATTAATTCTCGATTTTTCTTCTTTTTGCAGCAGTTTAGGATAAAGCACATAATCTGACTGGTTCATTGACTATGCAGCAACCTGTCTTTCATTATCAATAGTAAAATGATCAATGAAGACAAAACAATTCCTTTTCCATTAGAAGCTTTCAGTTCACACATTTGCACCACACAAGTGATGCAAACCTGGATAATAAAGTCACTTTTTTTTTTCAGTGCTTACCTGGGCATTTTTTTTTTACATCTATACATATATCCAATGTAGCTGAGCAATCTTTTTTAAGTATTTAGTTTCCTGGGCTTTATCCATAACTGAAATTAAACCCAAATGAAGTTGTGTAGCCAGTCCTCCTCAGCTGCAGCAGTTTGGTATATTATTGTGGAACTAGATGTAGGGCATGGTTTCCAAAGTGGCCAGTCACACAGAGCTCAATTTTGCCGGCCTCGGTGGCAGTCAGCGCGTGGGGAAGCAACAGAAGAAAAGAAGGCTTCCTTCTACTTGAGCAGTCCAGAAATGGGCAGGACAATACCGCGGCCTCTGTGCTCAGAGAGAGCATAATGCTGATACTGGTACACTCCCCAAAAGAGCGTAAGGAAAAAGTGGGTAGAGGCAGAACTGTGGCTGCACCATCCTAGGTACTGGCTCACTGAGCAATCCTTGGAGAAGTGAGGTGTGAGAGAGGCATATGCTGTGCCTTCTGCAGCTATATAGATGTTCATCTTTCCACCCGGAGGTACTCCACGTTTTCTGATGCATGGTACATCCCATGGTTTGGTAAGCCTTCAATCTGCACTAACCCAAAGCAAAATTAATCTAAGCCACAGCCTTAGGTGCACTCTGGGCTTCCCATGGCCTTGTCCTCCTCGTTCTTAGAGTTACAGGCAAGGCCCCACATCTTCTCCTACCAGAGAGGCAGGGAAAGTTCCCAGCCAGCAGTATTAGTAGGGGCTCCATTTCTTCTGAAGAGGGAGGGCTGCCGCTGGGGCATTGTGTCTCCAAGGAGCTGACATATACCTGCTTGGGAGTTAGGCTAGACCTTGGGCACTTCTGCTACAAGTAGGGTATGTCTGCATTGCACTACCCTGCACCCTGTAGAGATGAATTAGCTGCAAACCCACTAGGCTGAGCACTGGAAGCAGCTTATAGCCACATCAGCATGGCAGGCTGATACACCCTGATTTTCATAATGGTTGATGAGTGGGTAGAAAACCACTGAAATACTGCTTATGTGAGACAAGCTAATTAATGAAGACCTATCTCAGGCGCCTCTACATGGCACTGCATTGTCAGGTACAGACCTCCATAAAGTCCCCATGGGTGCAGTGGATTTTAGAGGCACACGGGTCAACCAAAACTTTTTAGAGCTACTGGTTAAGGCTCTCTGCAAACTCGGGGCAGATATCACCACAGAGCCTATGCTCAGGTTTTGAAACTTTTCTTCACAACCATAATACCTACAGAGCTTAAAACCATGAGCTAACAAGCTGAGAAGTGCCTCAGGATCTGGGGCCAACAAGTCTGTAGTGCCTGGCCTGTTGGCTGGTTGTGCTCCTGTCACAAAGATGCACTGTTTTTGCATAGTTTCAACCTAAATGATTTCTGGCTTCCGTGTGCCAAGTGATCATGAATCAGGTTTTAGAAAAACGCAATGTATCACTGTAAATTACCTCCGTGTTGAATGACACCATCAATTTGTTAAACATTATCTTTGCAATAAAACTCCATTAACACTTCAATTAGATCATATGTTGCAGCATGTAGTTAAATTTATTAATACTACATTAATGATTAAAAATCCCATTTCTCCTTGCCTGCAAGTTGATATATGATTCACTGTTAAATGTTTCAATGATGTTAATAAATGATGTTTCAGACACTTTTGAGAGGATAACCATTTGGGTTGTTATAATAACAACGCATAATTTGGATTTAATCCCTTTTCTAACAACGTGTGAAGGAGGCAAAGGAAGGTTTCTTATTTGCTCATCAGTTCACGTTCTTTACTTCAGCGTTTGACTATAGAGATTTCGATGCTGTAGACTCTAAGCACTATCATCCAGATGCAGTCTGAGTTACCAGAGCTACTATTCCCAGCGGTGGCAAATGACAGAACAAGGAGCAATGGTCTCAGGTTGTAGCAAGGGAAATTAGGTTAGATATTAGGAAAAACTTTATCACTAGGAGGGTGTTGAAGCACAGGACCAGGTTACCTAGAGAGTTAGGGGAGTCTCCATCCTTGGAGATTTTTAAGGTCTGGCTTGACTAAGCCCTGGCTGGGATGATCTAGTTGGGGCTGGCCCTGCTTTGAGCAGGGGGTTGGACTGGCTGTCCTCCTGAGGTCCCTCCCAACCCTCATTTTCTATGATTCGGAAACTATGAGTTACCCTTCAGACCTCTGATTTTATTTTTAAATAGCAATTTGCATGTTCCTTGTGTTGCTTTCAAATGTGGGGGTCTTCAGAAATGACTTGAGGGTTTCTCTGCAAGCAGGTGGACTAGAACCTTTTTTTTTTTTTTAAATACACACAAATATATACGTTGTTCATACAATTTTTAGATCTCTCAAAAGTATTTTAACCTTCACAACAGTAAGTCATTTGCCACTGTTGCTCCCCTGCTTTGCATGTGGCAGGTTAGGGTGTTGTCTTGTGATTGTGTCCAGGTTGACTATAGTTTTGCTAATAGATTAGACAATGGATTTTCATAATTTGGATACGGGTGATCCTGCTTCAGGTAAAGGGATTGGGCTGGATGATTTCTGGCGGTCCCTTAGAGCCGTACTTCTGTATGATTCGACACTTCCCCAACATCAGGAGTTGGGGCTTTTCAAAAAGAGCAACTATCAGCAGTTGGTCAGCAGTTTGAAAACTTGTATCGATTGTAGCCAAGAGGGACTATCCAGGTGAGTGAGTTATGGATGTTTTTATGTGTTTCCAGGACAGGGTCCACAGTTTTGTACGTACCGCCCGAAATCCAGATAGGCACATGTGAATCGAATCTCACCACCAGTTCTTAATTAAACAGATGATCCATTACAGCAGAGACAAGTGGATAATTATGTCAATAGCAAAGAGTCATTTAGTATGGCAAAATGAAGAATCATAGTGTTTATTGCCAATAGCAGTGAGTTAAAGCAATAGCAATCCAACAGGGCATAAGGCAATATGTCATGGTCATCAGTCTGAAAGCACAAAAAATACAGCAAATGTTCAATCACCAAAGGGGTCGGCATTGGGAGCACAGGAGCATATTTATGGTGGAGAGGAGAAAAGGGCTAATTTTCTGGCCTCTGTGAACCATCCCACAGGATTTGTTGCCACAGTCCTGGAGGTCCAACTCCAAGATCAGGCACTAGAGCAGCAGGAATTGCCAATTAGCCAAGGACACCCATAGCTAGCATGTTGCACGTTCCCTCCGGCAGGGGAAATATGCCCTGAGCATAACCAGCTCTCCAACATAGGATTGTTGGATTGTCAGAAGGAATCATAACCAGCCCTCCAAGCCCAAAGCAGAAAATCTTCTAGCCGCCTGAGGTGACCCTAGCAGGCACCAGCCCCCTGAGGTTCAGCCATTAACAGGGCACAACGACATATTCAACCAATATATTACATATAATAGGATCACAGCTGTTTGCCTATGCCATCAAAATCTGCAAGATGAGCTCAGCGGTGGGAAATTAATGACTCTTGCCAGTCCCCTTAAAGAGCAAACAACAGGAAAGACTCATGGATATAAATGAAAGATGTTTCTGATCTGGGAGATCTGGAATGGACCACACCCAGGCACTGTCTTATAGCCTGAAATAAGTGGGTCTCCTTTTCCCATCAAAATATTTCTGTCTGAAGTGTCCTGTCCGGTATTACCTCCTGTTTTGTGGATCCCCATGTCTAAGCATCCCAAACCTGTTTACAGCAGAGACAGATAACCCAAAATTTAGCTCTCAGCTATGCAGTATCCCAACCTTCTCCCAATTTCCCCTAAATCTTTTGCCAGGTGTCCCTGACCAATAGTGAATATATATGATGATATATGATATAAATGATATGATGACCAATGAGAGAGAGAGAGAGATCACAGAATCATAGGAAATGAGGGTTGGGAGGGACCTCAGGAAGTCATCTAGTCCAACCCCCTGGTCAAAGCAGGACCATCCCTAACTAGATCATCACCTTTTATGATCAAGTCACAAAAGCATTGGATGCAGGTGTCTCCATGGATGTAGTCTTCTGGACTTCAGCAAGGCCTTTGACACTGTCGACCACCCCATCCTCATCAAAAAGCTAGGTGACTGTGGCATCAATGCTTACATGGTGAGATGGATTACAAATTGGCCAACAATGTGAGGTCACAGTTGGCAGGGCTAACTGGACCTTATCGTGCATCCACAGGTACATCTCAAGTAGGGACAAGGAGGTGATCCTCTCCCTCTACATGACACTGGCCAGGCCATAGCTAGAGTACTGTGTCCAGTTTTGGGCACCCTACTTCAAGAGGGATGTGGACAACGTTGAGAGGGTCCAGAGGAGGGCCACTCGCCTGATCTGGGGACAGCAGGGCAGACCCTACAATAAGAGGCTACGGAACTTGAACTTGTTCAGCCTTCACAAGAGAAGGCTGAGGGGGGACCTGGTGACTGTCTATAAACTCTCTAGGGGGGACCAGAAGGGTTTGGGGGAGACCTTGTTTCTCCTAGTGCCCCCTGGGATAATGAGGAATAATGGCTACAAGTTGTTAGACATTGGTTTAAATTAGACAACCATAAGAACTACTTCACAGTTAGGGCGGCTAGAATCCCTCATCCCTCTCCTACCCCATCCTCATTAAAAAGATGGGGAGTTGTGGCATTGACCCCTACACGGTTGAGTGGGTCAGAAACTGGCTGACGGGGCGCTCCCAGAGAGTGGTG
>JAGPOW010003642.1:725822-764223 GCA_030014935.1 Caiman crocodilus | reverse complement strand
GACAGGTTGGATCAATGGGCAGAGAGAAATAGGATGCAATTTAATAAAGATAAATGTAAGGTACTCCACCTGGGAAGGAAGAACCCCCAGCACACCTATCGGTTAGGGAGTGTCCTTCTCAATAGCTCAGAGGCAGAGAGGGATCTTGGAGTCATAATTGATTCCAAGATGAACATGAGTCGACAGAGTAACCAAGCCATCAACAAGGCCAATCGCACCTTGTCGTGCATTAGCAGGTGCATGACTAAAAGAACAAAGGGGGTGATGCTGCCCCTCTATGTGGCATAGGTCAGGCCACAGTTGGCATACTGTGTCCAGTTCTGGGTGCCACACTTCAAGAGGGACACGAGGAATCTCAAGAGGGTCCAGAGGAGGGCCTCTTGCATGATTAGTGGCCTTCATGATAGATCCTACCGAGGGAGGTTAAGAGAGCTGAATCTCTACAGCCTTCACAAGAGAAGGCTGAGGGGAGACCTTGTGGCCGCCTATAAACTTATTTGGGGAGGTTAACAGGGAATAGGGGAAGCGCTGTTTACTAAGGTGCCCCAGGTAGTGACTAGGAATAATGGGTGTAAACTAGTTGAGAGTGGATTTAGGTTAGATATTAGGAAGAAATTTTTCACAGGAAGGTTGGTCAGGATCTGGAATGGGCTTCCAAGAGAGGTGGTGCTATCGCCTAGCCTGGAGGTCTTCAAGAGGAGGCTAGATAGTCACCTGGCTGGGGTCATCTGACCTCAGTCCTCTTTCCTGCCAGGGGCAGGGGGTCAGACACAATGATCCATTGCGGTCCCTTCTGACGCCACAAGCTATGAATCTATAACCAGAACACCAGAGCAGGCTGGTGAGCAGGATCTTGACCAGAGCAGGCTGATGTTTAACTTTTGTTTTTCTTTTTCTTTCTTCGTACAGGCCATTTTCCCATTACCTATAATTCTTTGACATCAAAGATACTTGTCTGTATACATAATAGTAACTTTCTTTGTTGTTGCTAGTCCACTCCTGTCCTATCCCTGAAGATTTCATTTTCATGTCGTATCTTTGGATGTTTTGCATGCATAACCCTCCTTGTACCATAGAAGGGAAACTTCTCAGAGTGTGGCCACCTTGAGAAGGTCAGTGAGACCCTCTTGTGCATGTTCAGTGGGGAAATGGGATAGAGAAAAAAGATCTCCTATCCTAGCAACAAGGTGGAGTATATATGGAGTTGGGCCCAGAGACAAATGCTTTGAGAAAAGTTCACTATCAGTGAACTTGGGCAGGCCCAAGGAAAGACTGCCCTGGCTAGTCCTACTGAAAACATGGACTGATCCGGGAGGTGTGAGCAATGGCTCCTGCTAGTAGAGACAGGGCGTGCATCTTGCTCTGAGCACCAGCTAGGAGGAAGGAGTAACATGAGCATGTTGGATCTGGCCAGAAGCTCCAGAGAAAATGGATTCAATCTATTGTAACCAGACTCAAACTATAAGGAGTACCAGAGATGGCAAAGCTGGCTAGCAGCTCATTTGCTATCAAGAAGCAATATAATGTACACACGTATATATATATATATTGTAATATTGTAATCTGGACTCATGGTAGAGGTGAAATCTTTTATTAGTCCAGCAAGATTTTTGCCAAAAAAAATCTGTAATTGCAAGCTTTCATCAGGCATTGGAGAAAAGATGGTAAAAGTGCTCAATATTGACTCCTCTGTGAAATCCTATGAAATATGACTTTCATTTCAACCCTGGAGAACTTTTATCATCTTTTCTCCAATGCCTGATGAAGGCTGTTTGTGCCCAAAAGCTTGCAATTACAGAATTTTTTTGGCAAGAATCTTGCTGGACTAATAAAAGATATCACCTCTACCATGAGCCCAGATTGCTGTTTCCTCTAGACAAATAGGGCTACACCCTGGATACCTATATATGGTATTTAACATTTTTCTTTGTAAGGTTTTCATCTGTAGTTTGTTGTTCATTTATTACTGTATTTATTGCTGTAGTAAAAAGAGAAATTCGCATTTTTCTTTGTTTATCATTATTCACTGAGGAAAATTTGATGCCAGGTATTCCATATTAGGTGCTGCTGGTGTTTATGTGTCTGTGTGTGTGTAGTGAATTCAGACTGGTTGGGCATTAGGTATTGCATAGCCACTTAATATGCTCAAATAGTAGCTCAGATGCCATAAATGTTTGGTGTTCAGATTTGTACAAATTCCCATTGATCTATCCCCCCACCGGAAATCCCTCCTTCCCTTAAGCAAGTAGATCCCTCCCTGTAGCCTGCAAAATGATCTCTTAGGTCAGTTGACAGCAACCTCCTACGAGTGCCACCAGTGCACTGAGTTTGCGTAGTGAAAACGCATGGGAGAGAGCTGTCAGTAGTGGCTCTTCAGCTCTAGACCTTCCTCCCCCTTATAGCCTGCCAGAGCCTGAGCCAGGCCACATGCCAAAAGTGTTGCCAGACCTTCCAATTTGGACATGTATTCAGCAAGCAAGGCTAAGTTTAGGTATTATGTAGGGAGTTTTTGTTATATATTTTATCGGCATGTTTTATCTGCTTTTATAAGTCGTTTTATCTTACTCTAAACCACCCTGAGCCTCTGTGGGGAAGGGCAGCATATAACTATAATAAATTAATAAACGGTACGAGTGGAGCAAAGTGATAGCCCTGACTGGTTTGGTAAGCCCACTCATCCAGAGTTTGACCAGAGTTGTATTACACAGCCCCTTTCCCAGCTGATTTATCAGGCTTCCTTACAGAGATAATCCTGCTGGCTTTAACAGTGTGACACCTGATGGAGCTTGTTCTGAGACAGCTACCCAAAGTAAGCAGCATGGATCGATACGCGGGATGCTGTGACTGTAAAAAGGGCTTTTTTTCCCCCTTGTTTTTTTTCTCAGAGGGGGAACGACTCCTATTCTGAGATGTTTACCAATCAGCTTGAATTAGGCCAAAAAGAAGGAAAGAAATGAATATTGTGTCAGTCAATCCCTCCAGTCAATATTACCTACCAGCTAGCAGGAATGCCATTTTGCTTGACAATTTGCCTCATTAGTGTGGATGGTTCCTTTATAGTAATAACATTTATATAGACTTCTTCTGATCAAGCAGCTTTCTAAAAAGTGCTTTTGTTCAATGAATGTAGAAATACAGAAGCTAGGGTAGTCTAGACACAGAGGATAGAAACAGGCCATGGAACAGGGGCAAATGTCACTGGCATCCCTACATTAGTAGATCAGATTTGTTTTCCATATAGTGCAGTATCTTATACTTAACAAGGTACGTCTACACAAGATGCTTTACTGCGCATTAGATTAATCTAATGCACAGTAAAATGTCACCATCTACATATGTGCAGCAATTACTATACAGGAGATTAATTTAATATGCCAAGTTGTGGGGCAAGGTGAGCACGCTGGTGGGGAGGGACAGAATCCAGCTACATCTAGACAGGCTACAGACGTGGGCAGATGAGAATAGGATGGAATTCAACGTGAACAAGTGCAAGTGCTGCATCTAGGAAGAAGAAACCAGCAACACACCTATTGGCTGGGGAACACCCTTCTTGTCAACACAGTGGCAGAAAAGGATGAACATGAGCCACCAATGCAAGGAAGTGGTCACTAAGGCTAACCGCACCTTGTCGTGCATCTACAGATGCATCACAAGCAGGTCCAGGGAGGTGATCCTTCCCCTCTATGTGGCATTGGTCAGGCCGCAATTGGAGTACTGCATCCAGTTCTGGGTGCTGCACTTCAAGAGGGATGTGGCTAGCATTGAGAGGGTCCAGAGGAGGGGTACTCGCATGGTCAGGGGGCAGCGGAGCAGGCCCTGCAAAGAAAGGCTAAAGGGCCTGAACCTATTCAGTTTCCACAAGAGAAGACTGAGAGGGGATCTGGTGGCCATTTACAAACCCACCGGGGGGACCAATGGGAACTGGGGGAGGCTCTGTTCCCCCAGACACCACCAGGGGTTACTAGGAATAACAGCTACAAGTTGTTAGAGACGAGGTTCAGGCCAGACATCAAGAGGTATTACTTTATGGTTAGGGCTGCCAGGCTCTGAAATGGGCTCCCAAGGGAGGTGGTGCTCTCTCCTACTTGCGGGTCTTCAAGAGGAGGCTGGACAAATATTTGGCTGGGGTGATATGATCCTGGCACCTGTTACAGCCCGAGGCAGGGGGTCAGACCTGATGATCTGTTTAGATCCCTTCCGTACTATGATGATGCTATGATTTTCTAGTACCTGTAGATAAAGATACTAGAAATCAGGGCATGAAACTAGTTTACCAAAGTGCACGTGTAAACACTGATTAGGAGCAAATTGCTCCTGGTCAGCCTAGGTAGCAGACAGCCACAGGGGGTGGGGAGAGCTGTCCTGGCTCAGCAGCATGCTGTTTCGCAGCCATGTGGAGATTGGGTCACATCCTGATCTCCAGGTTGTTGGGAAGCAGCTACCTGGCAGCTGGGACAGTTCTCCTCTGCACCATGGAAATCAGGACCAGCCCCGTGTCCCCTGGCTGCTGCAGGGGGGACAGAGAAGGGGAGAAGAAACCTTGGACTGAACTGGTCCCATTGGGAGCAAATGTGCTCCCAATGGGCACAGTTTCAGTTGCCTGCAGGACTGGAGTATAATGTACCAGAATTTTCTGCCCCGAAAATTCAGGCACATTAATTGGATGAGTAGGCATACCCACAGTGATCTGCACTGTATGCTTCAGGGGAAAGTGCAGGAAATCCCATGGATGCAGGCTACTTTTTTCTCTGAAAGAGGCCTTATACTAACTCCTAAAATTGGGAGTTTATAGTAAGAAGTTTGATAGTCCTTCAACTTTCATATTACCTCTCTCTTACTCTCTGGTAAAACTGGATATTGTTCTTGTCCACAGCAAATGTCCAGTCCTTCCTTAAATCTTTCTGAGATCTTGGCCTTGATGATGTGATGACAATGAGTTATGCACAGAGTGAAAAAAGCATTTCCTTCCAACAGCTTTGAATTCGCTACTGTTCAGTTTCATTGAACACATGGAGACCAATAGTTCCCAGTCTCAATACCGATCGTTATATTATGTAGAGGACACGTGGTAAACGTACTGTAAGTCATACCATTTTTTAGATGAACGATACCAAGTTTTTCAGTCTCTTTGTAAAGAATTCTTAATACGACCCTAATCATTTTTGTCACCCTTCTTTGAACCCCATCTAGATCTGCAGCATACTTTTTTTGAAATAGGGCAGCCAAAGCATGAAAATAAGTAAGGTCTAAAGGAAAGCAAGCCAGACGGAGTGTGACTCAGTGAAATGAAACCTGCTCCAGAAGGAAGGAGGATGCCTTGTGTTCTGGCCCCCATTGGTGTTTTAGCATATAATAACTAGGGCTGTGCGAAATTTCACTGCCCATTTTGTTTCAACGCTTTTTCAAGCCATTTTGACCTTGACACAGCAAAGTTGAAATGGAACAGGCAGGCTCAAAACGGTCGAAACAAATAGGGCAGATTGAAACGTTTTGAAAAACTCAAAACGTTTCGAGTTCCAACTGGGAAGCTGGGTTTACCTTCAATGGCTTCCCTGAAGGGAAAGTGAAAATAAAGTAAGGGGAGAGAGGGGAAGGAGTGCTCTCATGACATGTGTACCTAGCCAGTGACTGTCACCCTTCCCTGAGGGCCCTTCCAAAACCAGTGCTCGGGGGGAGGGACAGAAAAACTGCATAAAAGTTAGCATTTTTTGAACTGCCTCTGCTTTCTGCTTTGGGGTGACTTACTGGGCTATCTGTTCTAGCAGCTCACCGTCAGACCACTATGGCTAGCGGCACTGATTTTCTAAAGGATTCCTTGCTTGCTACCCTAGCGAGTGGGATTTCAGAATACCTTTTTCTTGTAGGTGCTTTTATTTTATTATTATATTCATTGATTTATTCTTTTGAACTGTATGCTTATATTGGATAGGGTTACTATAGAATTTACTCTACGTAGGAATTTACTATATATATTTGTTTTTATATGTTCATCCTTTGCACCACACCAATGCTATTGAATTTATATATGGAAACAGATACATTTCTACTGCTTTCATAATTTTTTTGCCTGCACCACACCTACATTTTTAGTTTATATAGAGAGACAGATATACTTCTATCACGTTCATAAATTTCTTCAGTGCACCACATCTACGCCTAGATTTCTGAATTTATATAGAGAGAGACATATTTCTATCACATTCATAAATCTCGACCACACCATACCTATATATTTGAGTTTGTATGCATAGACAGATACACTTCTATTGCATTCGTAAATCTCTTCACTGCACAACATCTACATTTTTGAGTTTATATATAGAGACAGATATATTTCTATCATGTTCATAAATCTCTTCACTGCACCAGAGCTACATTTTTGAGCTTATATAGGTACGCAAATACATTTATATATTTCTTGAAAAGGAGGACATGAAACACATCGTGAAGTGTGGTGGAAAGGCAGATGGCCACGCTGGCCAGCCGTCAGGGAGAGGTGGAAGAATGCACAGCAGCCATAATGCCTCCCACTCCACCATGAGAACAACCACAACCACAACCAGAAGCACCAGTACCAGCACCGGCACAGCCGCCTATTCCACCCCTATGTCACTTCCCATGCTGAGCCTTCCAGTGCCAGAAGACGAGCTGGCACTGGATCTGGATCTCAGTGCCCTAGCAAGGGAAATTCTGGGGAAGAAGAGGGAATCAGCTGAGTTTGTGATCAACACCCCTTAAGTTTCCCTTTGAGACAGGTCTCCTTCCCAAGAAGGCACATCAGAGGAGGTTGATATAGAGGTGGAGGCAAGTGGCTCAGCTGAATCTGTCCTCCTCTTGCTGTGCCTCTGCCTGCTGAGGAGGGGGAAAGTGCAGCAGCATACACAGATGCACCTGGACCCCAGAAGCGAGTGGGTAGTGTAGTCTGGGATCATTTTCAGCTGGCAGATGACCCCATGTACACTATCTGCCTTACACTTTACCTCGGACATCTGGAGCAGCCAGGCTGGAGATCACACCTACCTCTCCCTCACAGGGGACTGGTGTGACCAGTCATGCCGTCGGTGGGCTCTCCTTCAAGCTGAGTTGATGGATGAGTCCCACACAGCAACCAAGATCAAGGGGTCCATGAACCGCTTAGTGCAGGGGTGGCTCATTGGGCAGGTCGAGCTCACCTGCAGGTTCATGATCACCAACAATGAGACCAATATGGTCAAGGTAGTCCGTTATGCCAACTTTGCTGGCATCCGCTGGGTGGCACACAAGTTCCACCTCATTGTCAGAGACATCTTGCAGGGGGACAGGGATGCCGGTGATGACACTAGCACCACCAGCAAGCTCATTTCCAAATACAAGAAGGTGGCAGGCTACTTCCACCAGAGCATCAAGGAGGGCAAGATACTGTGGGACAAACAAGCAGAGCTGAACATCTTGCAGCACAAAATCATGCAGGATGTGGAGACTCAGTGGAATTCCACATACCTGATGCTTGAGAGGCTGGTGGAGCAACGGAAAGCCATCCATGAGATGGCCTTGCTTGTGTAGTTTGGGATCAGTGGCCCCCTTAACAGAGCTAAGTGGGATACCATCCCCCAGATCTTGGTGGTCCTCAAGCCCTTCCTTGAAGCCACCAAGACCCTCAGTGTTGACAATGCCCTCATTAGCCAGGTGATCCCCCTAGTGAGGGAACTTCTGAGCCAAATGAAGAGCTTCCAGCGGATCAGTGTTCCTGGCTGGGGAAAGCCCCTGTCACCAGACATGCAGGCACTGGTGAAGAAGGGCATCAGGAAATGGCTTGATCCTTTGCAGTACAATACGGTCCATGTGCTGGCCACCACGTGTGACCCGAGGGTGAAGGGCAGCATAGTGGAATCAGAATCAGTGGATGGAGGTGCTGGTGAAGAGAGTCAGGTAGGCAGAACAGCAGAGGTGGGGGGACATGGAAGAGGTGGATCCACTGTCCCATGCTAGCACGCCATCCACCAACCAGTCTTCTCCTCCACCACAGGTTCTGCCAATGTGGGCCAAGGGCATGGCTACCTTGGTGGACAGACACAGTTCCACAAGCATGCATGTTACAAGTTTTGACTGTCAACAGTCAGAGGTGCAGAGCCCCAGAACCCAGAGTTCCCCTTCACCTATCTCCTTGAGAGCTGGCAGACTTCATGGCCACAGCAGGGCCTAGCAGGCCTGCAGCTTTCACTCTGCTGCACCTTACCACAAACAGTGTCACCCATGTCACGAGTTTCGCTTGTCTGCAGCTTAAGGTGCAGCTTCCCCCAAGCCCCCTGCACCTATCTCAGAAGGGGTCGCAAACCTGCAGTTTTGACCCCGCTGTGGCTTAACACATATAAGTGACAGGAGTTTTGCTCCCAATGCTTTTGGGGTACAGTTTCTCCAAACCCACTTCACTTATCTTCTTGAACCTTGATAGGCTTCATGTCCTTAGACGGGGCTACCATTCCTGCAAGTTTCATCAAAATCAGGCCAGAAATGACAAAGTTATAGCCTGTTTCATCCTTCCCCGTTATCTCCTATTGGGGGAAAAACCAAAACAGGCTCGAAACACAACACTTTTTTGACTGAATGATATGGAACAGCCATTTTGACTCAAAACAAAAGCTGAAACATGGCACCATCGAAACGCTAGTTGAAATGAAATGCTTCCATTTCACACCGCCCTAATAAATAATTTTATCACTGGATAAAATGGGATAGCTTTAGCCCCATTGCATATTTCGATACTTAAATGCTGAATCCCTAATAAATAACAAAGAAAGGTCTATTATAAAATAATGATAAAAAGATCTCCTCAAAGCCTTGGAGACTAAAAGAGGGTGCTCCCATGCCAATGAATGTATCCTGGGAAACAGCTGCTCTAGAAGCACAGGGTGGGATGGATTTTATAGTAAAAGAACATAATGAATCAGTCACAATGTCCTCCTTGGTCCTCTAGCAGATGCTCTGTTACTATCTTCCTCTTTTCCCCAGTTCAGCATCTGATCCTAGTTAAAGCCTGTCTCTGTGGGCAGCAGAAAGAATTTAAACCCACTCCTGAAACACATCCAATCATGGTTTTTTGTTCCTGACTCATCAGAGCTGCCATGTTGCCGATCAACATGGGTTCTACGGATAAGGCCGTTACAATCAGTCACAAGGGAAAGAAATGCCTCTCCTTCCTAAGCCATGCAGCATTCACAGCTTTAAACCATTTACCAAAGTCATTCTTCCAGATGAAGGATCTATGGGGGACCAGCTATTTTATCTCATGCTCACTCTGGTGCATTTTTGTTTCAATAGGAAACTGTGGAGCAATGGACACATCATTTTATCAAAGAGCCTAGAAACCCCACTGAAGTACTTAAGGGAACCTTCAAGGTCTGGGACAGACATTGCATAAACTAGTTTGACCCAAATCAGTTAAGACTAATACGCCATTCAACCAGGTTTATCTCAAACCGTTTTCAGGCATTTTCAAACTGGTTTATGTGCACTGAACATCTGCCCTGTTACAGGTCTAAACGAGTTTCTGATCAGTTAAACTGGTTTATGTGTAATGTCTGTCCCTAGCCCAGAAGTGTGTTAAGTTTTTTTTTATGCATCCAAAATGTCAAATTCTTGTATTCAAACTTGTTGTCAGACAACACCTAAATCTTGTAATTGTGTGCATATGTGGTACAATGTGTGTATGGTACTAAGCCTAATGCTTCAAGTTGTTCTTATATACACTCACAATAAGGTCCCATGCTGCTTTGCTTTTATTGGCAATAAAATAGTCACTCAGTTCTATCTGTACAATTGGCATGTGGCTTTAGGGAGAAAAGTGTAGGAGAATCCATCTGCCAGCATGGCTGTTCAGGTACCGCAGTGACAGTCGTGGTACAGGAACCCAAGCTGAATACATTGCAATAAAAGGAGATACTCTAAAAGCTATAGACTGTCATGAACTAATCAGAATCTTCATTCTGCTGCCAACTCTGCCCTCACAATGATTAAAAATAGAAAGCTCAACCAAAGGGGATAGAAAAGATCAGTCAATCATTTTAAAGAAGCCAGTCCTTTGCTGATGTGGGCAGTGCGAAGACATCTGCATGTTAACAAGAGTTAGCTGAGTTTGACAAAATGTCAAGCGACCTTCCTGTACATTGCAACAATGAAATTTCCCTTCAACAAGCTTATTTCTTACTGGCATTTTGCCTCGAAACGTCACGCAAAATATTTTAGGCTGATTGTGATTGTTTTTGTTTTTATTCTCCCATCAACCCACAAACTCCACAGGAAAATAGCGCGTGGACTTTTTTTAAGTGTGCTTTTTGCACCAGACACAAAAACGCTGAAGTGAAAAATCTGAAATGACTTTGAAATTAAAAGATTTTGCTAAATGGATTTTAGAAACCAATTGGCAATCCATTTGAGACAAAGCCATTTTAATTTTAAAAAATCCCATCGTGAAACCTGTTAACCGATTTTTTTTACCAGCTGCAGCATCAGAGGATAGGAAGATCTGTATCTTTTCCTCAGTCTGTCTGCTTTTAAGCAAGTGAAAACTGGTATTGCATACAATTAGGGCTTCACCATATTGCTTATACTAATAATCTGTAGCAGTAATTAAAAATACCAGCTCATAAATCTTTTCATTTTTACTACTCATATACTTAACATCAAGTAGGCTAGTCCATCCAAAATTTCTTCCAAAGGCAATGTTAGCTATATTTCCATCTGAACAGTATGCCAGGAATGACTGGGGAGAGCCAGCAGAAAGGAGCAACTTGCAGGACAGGGAAAGCTTGGGCCTTCTCAAGTTGGGTAACAAGCATCCCAACTCCCCAGCTGGCACTTCTCGTAACAAGCACCCAACATCACCCACAAGCTCGGTAAGGTGGAAACTACAACGCTGCATCCATGGATTGGTGTGCAGCACCACCGCTGCATCTTTAGTAGACACCACAAATGTCTCAGGTTCTGGGAACTATTTAAGTACACACTGTGCAACCCTCTGGTGGTGCTTGGTCTGCTCTAGAAACTCAGTGAGGTGTTCAACAGGGTAGCAAGCACAGGGAGGTTCCTCAGAAGCGGGAGCAGGCTCTGCCTCCGGGGTGGGGACGCTCCCTATTGAGGGGGGCACCTGAGCTGAATCGAGGGACGCTACCTTCTGAGGGAGGACTGCTGTCAACTCCTCCTCAGAGGCAGAATCAGAGTCTGGCTCTGAGAAGAAGCTGCACACATCAGGCACTGAAAGCCATCAAGTCCCGGGGGGAGCACTTGACCCTTCAGTAGGACCCCTGGCATCAGGTCCTATGAGAGCAGCGGTGCTTGAGGGGTCTTGGGGGATGACATCATAGATGTTAGGGTTTAGAGGTCAATATCTTTCCAGGTCAATGCCATCCCGACTACTACCACGCTCTGGGTGAGACCACTAAGCAAATTTGCCACTCACTGGACTGTGTAAACATCTACGTCACAGCCTTTTAATTTATTTAGGAGAACAGGATGAGACACTATATTGAAGGCCCTTCTAAAGTCTAAGAAAACAACATCCACCTCTACTCCTGAGTCTAAGCATTTTGTGACCCTGTCATAAAACAAAACCAGATTAGTCAGGCATGATCGACCTGCTACAAATCCATGCTGGTTTCCCTGCTGCATTACTTTTCCCACTGGACTCGCACAAATATGTTCCTTCATAACCTTTTTAAAAACCTTTCCAAGGATGGCGGTGAGCCTGACTGGCCTGTAATTACTCATATCTTTCTTCCTCCCCTTCTTGAAAATAGGGACCACATTGGCCCTTCTCCAATCCTCCGGGCCTTGACCCGAGTGCCACGAGCACTCAACCAGCTGTGCCAGTGGTTCTGCTATGACACCGGCCAATTCCTTCAGTACTCTCGGATGCAGCTCAGCCAGGTCTGCTGATGTGAACACATCCAGTCCATCCAAGTGACTCCGCACCAAGTCAACATCAACAGTTAGTGAGCTGGTGTCCCTCTGATGCCCATCTAAGAACCCATTAGGAGACTTATCTTGAGCCCTGTTCAGGAACATCGAGACAAAAAACTCATTGAATAGCTCAGCTTTGTCCCCTCTCTCTGTCACTAATCGCTCCTCCTTGTTCAGTAGGGGTCCTATGCTCCCCTGAGCCTTCCTTTTACTCCCGACATACCTAAAAAAAGACTTTTTGTTGTCTTTAATTTGTGTTGCCAGCCTCAGCTCTGTAGTTGCTTTGGCCTTTCTAACTGCCTCCCTGCAAGTGTGAGCCAAATAGGTATACTCCTCCTTGGTAGCTTCCCCCTGCTTCCACCACCTTTATGCCTTCTTTTTGCCCTTAGGCTCCCCTGAATTTCCCTGTTTAGCCAAGGACATTTTTTGGCTCCTTTCCTCATTTTCCCTCATACTGGGATAATCTCCCCCTGTGCCAGAAGGATTGCTTCCTTTAGGAACGACCACCCTTCCTGGACTCCCCTCTCACCAATACTCCTATCCTGCAGTCATTGACTAGACGCCTAAGCACACTGAAGTTAGCCTTCATAAAGTCAAGCACTTCCACCTTACTACTTATCTTACTCATCCTATGCTGTAGGGCGAATTCATTTGATTAGTGGTCACTGTCCCCCTGGTGACCATGAATCTGCAGCTCCCCGACCAGGTCCTTCCCTGTAGCCAACACCAAGTCCAGTAAGGCGTTCCCCCTAATGGGCCTGCCTCAACTTTCTCCTCCTCTGATCCCATTTTGATTAGGGTAGATGTATAATGCCCATTTACATAGAAAGCAACCCCACTGCCTTTTCTCCATACTCTGTCTCTTCTGTACAACCTGTAGCCCTCAATGTGTACCACCCAGTCATGGGTAGGGTCCCACCAGGTTTCCATTATCCCCACTAAATTGAAGTTATTATCTGCAAGCAGAAATGTGAGTTCTGCCTGCTTGTTCCCCATGCTCCTACCATTAGTATAGAGGCACTCGAGCCCTCCAAGTCCCTGATCTCTTGGGTGGTGTGGTCTCCTGGGCTGGGCACTCTTGCTCCCAAAGCCACTTGCAGCTCCCAGAGGGTCCAACCTCCATATCAGCCTAGTCAGACTCAAGGATCTGAGTGGCAGAGGGAGGGCCATCGGCCTCCTCCACTACCTCCCCTACCCCCAGCTCACCCCCAACCACTACAGGGTCTGGGGGGATGCCGAGGAGGCAGGCGGGGTGGGGGCTGCTCATTAACCTCAGCTGCCCTCGAAGTGATGGGGAAGTCTTGAGGGGATAACAAGGTCTTTTTAGAAGACCCCCTTTTTCTGGGACTTGCCCTTCCCAGCAGGAGAGACCAAATCCTCCCCTGATGGGAAGAAAAGGAGGGGCCAGGTCTACCGCCACAGAGCTAGCTGACTCTGATGAAATAGGGAATGACTAGGAGGAAGGCCCTTCCCCACAACATGATGGAGCTGCTGCACCAGAGGTGGGTGAGCCACCATTGGGCGCAGTCACAGGAGGCTCCACTGTGGCCAGCTTCTTCTTCAGGCACTGGGTAACCAGGTGGAACCTGCTACCACAGCAAACACATGAGGCATCCCCAGTAGTGAGGTAGACTTCGTACCACTGCCCATCAGTCGTGAAGGACATGGACTGAGCATGAACAGCTGCCTTTTAAAAGACAGGAAGCTGGAGACCTAAGCTCCGGTCCAGGGGGGCTGAAACCCCAGCGGTGAACTGCTAGGAGCTGCCTTCAGCCATTCCAGCAAAAAAAAGGGTTAACCCTGAACAGAACCAGCAAGGTGGGAGATGGGCAGCCCTTCCCCAGCAGGGAACAAAGAAGCTGGAAACTAACTAACCCCAGGGGAGAGGAGAAAGTTAGGTAATGCAGCAGGGAAGGGAAGGGAAACCAATAAGCAGCAGAAAACTTCAGGGAGAGGGAGGGAAAACAAAAACCAACCTGTGGGTGTGGGAAGGGAGGGGCAGAGGGTGACTGCAAGAGAAAAGGCTGAGAAAATGGGGAAAAAGGCAGGAAAAAGTAATGAAAAGTGGGGGACTATAGAAGGAAAGGGGTCAGACTGTCTACGGGAGGGAAAAAAAAACAAGAGAAGGAGAAAGGCTCACAACACAGGGAGAAGCTTTCAGAGCTCTGAGCAAACACTCCTGTTGGTGACCATTCTGCAAGCAAGCAAGCAAGCAGGAGTTAGTTAACTTTTTTCCCATTTGTACCCGTGCAGACCTCACTAACACTTGGCAGGATACATGAAATCAAGAAAATTCTTAAAATACGAGGCACGCATTAATAGACCTAAATAGAGACACAAGCAGGTTTCTATTCAACCTGCGTTGTTTTGTTTCTTAAGAGGCCACGTCCTGTACATAGCATGGAGACACCTAGGAGCACAAGTACGTATTGCGGGTAAAGATCTTGGCTTATATCTCACTAAAAAGACATTCTGTGGCAAATTGCTTCCAGCCCAGGAAATTTCCACCATGAGAAAAATTAATCTGGTGTGTCTTCAGCCCACCAGTAATGGGATATTGTAATTTAAATTAAACTTTTCTTTTGGATGTGTAGTTCCCAATACATTATAAAGGTGCAGGGGATTAGTAGAGCAATATAAATCACTGGTTTACCAGCAATCACTGTGTGAATTATCTTTAATTAGCATTAAGGCATTGCAGGGATGATTTAGCAATAAGTATTCCATTTAATGAAATTAAATGCCACAGATGGACTGTCACAATGGATTTAGTAGCACATGGTAACGGGAATTGTGAGACTAAATTCCCTGCACCATTTTTTTTTTAAACTCAACCTCCATTTTTTCCATAAGTTTGCAGACTAATGCATGTGTATCGGCCAAGAAGTTAAAGCTGACATTTCAATAGTGTCCACTTCTCTTTTTTGGTGTTTTAACTTCACTAGAATTGGATGCCTTGACCTAAGGCATCTCAATATTAGTGGACATTTATGAAATTCAAGCTTTAAAATTCTGGCCAATGCATATTTTTAGTATCTCAGATATTTTTGCTTGTGTGGAAATCATCATACAGTAAGTCGTGTGTCCCCATAATTCACATTGTGCATCATCCTCAGCTGATGTAAAGCACAGCTTTAGTGATGTTATGCTAATTCACATTATCTGCCCTATAATGTGAATTATGTAAACTTGATCTTTCCATATTCATATTTTAGCAATCAAAGGAAATGTTTCTTTTCCTGGTGGAGGAGTCAGCATGTGATATGTCCCTTGGAGCAATCTGAAATTATCTGCCATTCTATAACAAGCAATCCAGTTCTTTAAAAAAAGACAGCCTTATAATCCTCAAATAGGATCCTGAAAACTACAGTGCACTACTGATGCTTAATAGCTGCTATGCTCCTCTCTAGTGAGCGACCTCTTTCAAAATATGCAGCAGTATTTATATGGCTTTTTTTTTTTCAACCTGCAAAGTAACTTCTAAACCATGGAATGTTTCATGGGCAGTAAGTAAATTACCAGAGTCTGTCTCTATTACTGCTTATTCCAGGAGGGCTTGTTGTAACAGGAAACTTTAACTATAATTATGTCTGGACAGCATACAGGATGGAAATAGAACACCGGAGAAAAGTGGGGTGTGTGCACACATGTATCTATCTATCTATCTATCTATCTAGATACAGATCTAGCTATCTATACCTAGTTAGATAGATCTATTTCTATATATAAATCTATATATACATGCGCATGCACACACACACTTTTCTCTGGTGCTCTATTTCTATCCCGTATGCATCAATTCTTAGACATACAGAAGGTTTTTTTCTGTAGTGTAATTGTAGACAGGAAACCTCTCAAGTGCCATTGACCATAACTAAACCTGGCTGGCAAGCCTCACAGAGCAGCTGCTTTTAGTCGTAACTAGATTGTACTTATGACATTTGCCTCAGAAAACACAAATAGTACAACCAAGAAATGATGCATGAAACATTCGGTGGAACCTGAAGAATCAGTGGATTTGCCATTACTACGGTGGGTAAAACTAAACCACACATAACATATAGCCTCATGCATACACAGGCACTGTGGTAGGCTTTGCATATATGATAGTTGCACAAAAGGCTACAAACATCTTAGCAAGGGATTCCCATGCAAGTGTTCTCCATTAGTTGGTGGTAAAAGTGGCTGCTCTTATTTTATTGTGTCACTTTGCTAATGGCTAATGCACTGAGGAAAAGAATCGCCATTTCATACACGTTCAGCACGCCAGCTTCATAACCCAGATGCATATGCAAATAAAAGTTGATTCTTCCAAACACAACAAGTATTACAGAGAAAGGAAGGTAAACTCCCTGGGTATGTAAAGACAGTCAAAAAGCCTGAGGCTGAATTGATTCAGTCTTTGCAGGTTAGTCTAAGCTGGGTTGACTGAATCGATAAGCAAGTGATCTGGGACAGAAATTCAATAAACCAATTTAACCTAAGTCAGTTAAGTCTGACACTAAATCCATCTAGGTTTATCTGAAACCAGTTTAGGTCATTTTAAAAGTGGTTTGTGTGCACTGAACTTTTGTTGTGTTACAGTTTTGAACCAGTTTCCTATCACTTATACCAGTTTATATGTAATTTCTGTCCCTAGTCCCCATTATTACAATTTCCTAAAAGTCCTCTTCCTGCCAGTTGCTGGCCATATTCTGCAAAGCAAATGGCGGTTCTGGGTGCTCAGCCTCTTGATGGAAGAGACTAGAGATGGCCAAAGCATAGCTTGGGAGCTTGCAGCTCTTGAAGCAACAGGAATAGCGTGCTGTGCACAGATCACTAGGCTATACACATTTCGAGGCATGAGCAGATCTAAGATTTTGAACAGATGGTACAGCTGGTATACTTCTTATCTCCGGTTAAAAAGAAACTAGAAGCTTTACTTATAAACTAGGGGCCCGATCCTATATTATTCAGTTTAACATTGAAGAAAAAACAGATGGAACTTTATTGGAATGTGCATTAATTTGCTGTATCATACATTATATATATAAAAAACAACAAGTGAGGCAAAAAATTAGCAAAATATGTTGTTTGCAGGCATCTTGACAGTGCCTCCAATGCTTCACTGAAAGTTATTTCCATACTTGAGTTAATGATACCTGAGTTAAGGTTTCCATGCCTGAGTTAATGCTTTTAGCTAGAGTTAAAAACAATCTTCAGGGCTGTGAAATATCTACATTAGCAGGAGCAGCTAGCAGCCAGCAGAATTGCAGAGGAAGGTATAGCTTGATTAGTGGAATATTAAGATCATTAAAAGGAGAGAGGGGCAAAAACACCTATAGAATTAAAAGGTTAGAAGGAATCGGGTAGCTTACAATAAGTCATGAAGCCAATTGACTCCCTCACTGCTGCGTGAATATAGATCTGCTGCCATTGTCATGCAGTTGGTTTTAAACTTTTGGTGGAGCAGGAATCAAGGTGGGGCAGAGGAGGGACTGTGCCACTGCACCCCGCTAGATCTCCCCCTGTTTCAAGAGTGTTGCGTCCTGTGGCTCCTGGTCATGCCAAGAGTTTAGTTTGAAGTTAGAAGTGGTAGCAAGTTTGGTCACCCTTGCAGTAGACCCTAGTATTGAAGCTAACCCTTTTCTGCTCAAACTACAGATATAAAGACTCTCCAAGTGATTTTCGCCCATGTACATTGGGAAAAAAAAGACACCTGGAAACCTTTCCACGCTTTTTCAGCCAGTCTAAGGGTAAATGCATTTTGTTTTACAGCACGGTTGTGTGTTAATGTTCATGAGCCTAAATTATTAAAACAGGGCAAGACCATTTAGAGAAACTGAATTCAGCTGAACTTCCTGAAGTATCTACAATCAAAATATATTAACAACCTCTGTATCCTATTTAAAATATCCAGATGAACTGAGAACATTTCAGAATAACCAAAGGCAATAATTGCAGGAAAAATAGAAGTAAATATAGTTCTCAGCAATCTACCTGCTAGTTAATCTGATAAATATTTCTTTCATTAAGGTTTTTATCCACCTCAGATTAATATCAATAAAGAGTCACCCACTGACTTCATTTAGAGATAGATTAGCCCCATAAGCTTCTTTACTTCTGAATGACTATTATTATTTGACTAGCTTTCAATAAATATTATTACACACAGGAAGCATATTAGCATCTACCCAATAGTGAGAGCTGAAAAAAATATTCCTGTTCCACATCAGCATTAAACCAAGACTTTCTAGTCATAAAATGTAACCATAGAGAGAACCTCCCTGGAACAGACAATTTTCTAAGACAAGGAGAACAGGGATTTGAACCTAGGTTTCAAGGTACAGTATATGCCCTAATACTGGGACCCTGTAATTACATTTTGAACCTGCAAACCTTCATGATAAAGGTTTTCTTAAAAAGGTGATGCATTCCTATGAAAAGGTTTGGTTAGAACAGATCAGCATTTTCAAATACAAAGCCAACTGGCAAAAAACTTACCAACCAGCTCAGGCAGTCATAGTTTCCCACGGGGCACATCTACATGAGCTGTTTAGTGCAGAGTAGACTAATTAACTCCACAGTAAATGTTACGTATCTACACACACGGCCCTATTAGAGTGGAGTAAACTAGTTAACTCTGTAGCAAGGTAGTACTTGTAAAAAGAAGTAGTATCCTGCTGTGGAGTTTTTTTTACTGTACAGCAGTACATATAGATGCTGCCCTGGCTGCCTAAGGCATGAGGGTGCTTCAGTGCGGGGGCTGCCTGCTAGCTAACCCCACGCTTGAGCCCCCTCGTGCCCCAGCCAGACCCTCCACAGCACATTGATCTGGGTTAGAGCAGCCCTGAGCTGCCAGGCTGACCTCCCAGACCCCTGCCATTCAAGGCTGCTCTGACAACCCAATGTGCTCCTGTCCCAGGTACATGTGTAGATGTGGCTCCTGGGAGCAATAAGCTCCGGAGTTTATTTCATCACATTTATATGCACATGTGGATGGACCCATTGAGTCTTAAAGTGCCTCATAAATACAAATGGACTGGGATTCAGCTCCCTTGTGAAGTCAGAAAAGGATTATCCCCATTTTACAGACGGAGAAACTGAGACAAAAATATAATTGATGCTCCCAAGGTCAAATGGAAAAGAAATGGAAGGACTGACTATCACACAATACCGTTATCCTATAAAATATGATTATTTTATTGTCACTTCTCCCACTGACCCTTCACCTTTCTCTTGTTTCATCCATCTGCTTTGTCTCTAGGGCAGGGGTTGATCTTTTCCCACATTTTTAAAATGCCTTCTTGTAAAAGTGCAATGTGCTTCTGATCCTTGATAATATCTACTAGGCATGAATGTAATATAAATAATTGAGAAGAACTGTCATTAGAATCCAGGCTTCTCTGCTCCCATGTTTATGTTCTAATCTTTGGACCAAGTTACAACAAACTATCTTTTTCATTCATAAAACTTTTCCCATGTAAGAAGCAGGCCTTATATTCTACACAACACCTCTTAACCATCATAGATATATATAGATATGATGCAAACATACCAGTATGAATCATGCTCTCAGTCATACAGCAGGCTATAAGAACTAAAATATTTTGGCTTTCCAGTGGGAATCTTATTCTACAGCAAGATAAAAATAAAATCATTATTTTGAGTGACATACAAGAAATGATAGGTGCTTGCATAACTATTTATTTTACTGTAATGCAAGGAGGACACATCACAATTCCAAAGGCAGATTTAATTCCGGCATTTCCAAACATACAAGTTTGGGACTTTGCAAGAATTTGCTTAATGTAGTTGTTATATGTATATGAGTATACCGTAGTCTCTCCATCTGTACCTGACCAGGAACCATATCTGAGTAAAACCAAATCATTGAATAGTATATAGCACTGCTATTCAAAACTTGAGTACTATACTAAACACTGTAGTGACCAGAAAGTTAGGGAAGGTAAATTGCAATTAGAATGTAACCATGAACCATACTCTCACACCCTAATCTTGTGAGGAGAGCCATGGGACCCTCCTGGAAAACAAGTGCTGTAAAATACCATGTATGTAGCAACTGAAAAGCTCACCTGGCTGCAAGTTGGATGGTTAAGCTGTGTTTAAGAACTCCACAAGAAAAGGGCAGCAAAAAGTTTGCAGAAGGTGCAATAGCTTTACCAGATAGGAGGGTATGCTGTGCGCAGTGCATGCTTTTTAATGGAGTATTTGAAACATGACCAGAGCCCCCATTGCAAACCAAGGGCTCTGATTGGCTGCTACTGAGCCATAAAAAGCATAAGGAAGGAAAAGACTAAGAGAAGCTAGGGAGGAATCAACCCAGTCCTGGAGAGAGGGGGCAGAGATTCAACCCCCAGTCAAGGGAGGCTGAACCAAAACTTGTCCAGAGAGTAACATCAGGACAGGAGAGAGGCTGAGTCATCCCATGAGAAGCTGCTTCCCCACTGTGGAACCAGAGACACACGTTCCAGGGAAAGAGTGGGGAGGGCCTGGTAAGCAAAGCTGGTAGGCTCGCTGGAGCTGAGAGACCTGCATAGGGAAACCCCTGTCTACAGATGGACGTGCTGGGAGGGGGAGACAGCCCCAAGATAGAGTAGGCTGAGATACCCATGATAGTTTGTGTTATGTGAAGGGACACCTAATCATTAGTGTTTGCAGAAAGTGTATTTCCAGAAGGAAACAAAAGGGAGTCTATTGCTTGCAGCAGCTGCTCAGAGCTTGTTTCGCTGTATTGCCAGGAAGGATTAAAGGAGCCCATTTTGCCCAGAGCAGCAGAAGCTTTGCCTGAACCATCTAGTGATGGATCTTAGTTATAGCTGTGTTGCCATTTATTGTTATGGGAAGTAGATCGTGACCAGAAGGAAATCAATGAAATTACTGGGGGGAAGAACTATTTTAAAGGGTTAAAACAAAGTGAATTCAGTTATTTAGATAGTTTAACACAAGTGGGACCACCCAGTGTGCTGGAATTATCCACCTGATGTTCAATTTGTGATTTTATTCTAAACTGTTACTTTTGTTATTAACAATTGTTATTATATTTCTTTGTTTATTTTTTCCTATATATAAATTAATTGTGTATAATAAAGAATAATGTGTTCATCAGGTTCAGAGCTGATTCCTGGGTGGTGAGGGTGAAGGACACACCTCTCCACAGGACCCCTCAATCAGTAGTCTGCCTGAAGGGCTCCCAGGGCTACTGTCACCCAGAGGAACCAAAATCCAGTGCATCACCCAGCCTCAGAGTGCTGGCATATATAAACAAACGTTTAATGCTTTTTGTCTTCAAAACCATGAGATGTGTGCCCAGATGCTATATTTGTACTAGCAAAAGATCTTTGTAGAGATCAATACAGCTCTTACAAAAATCGCCACAAAATGCAGCTTCCTGGTTGTTTTTGCCAATTGTCTAGAATTTTGTCCTGAACGCAGTGCCAGACAGAACCAGGGTGTACAAACTGAAGAGACAGAACAGAAAATGGAAGACTTGTGGATAACGCTTAATCTATTTACTGTACAGTTCATCCATAGATCTTACAGAGTTTTACAAAGGACCACATCAACAAATAGACATTTTGAAAATGAAATTTGGAACTCAATAACAATGGGATAAATTCAAGACTCAACTGCGTGATACAGCTTGCTGCTCAGGGGACTACTAACGAATTCCTTAGTCACTAAAGAATACTGGAATACTCCAGTCATTCTTTATTTCATTGCCTGAAAGACAATAAAACAAAATGAACTAAAATTCTTTAGCTGCTGTCTCACTGCAAGTGCAGTATTCAGAGTGTGGACTCTGTGACATTTATACATTTCTATTCAAAATGTGCAGGGTTTCAGCTAAAATGGATACAGTGGCTAATGAGATCCCATCCACCTCAATGATTTTAAGTGCCTCAAGTCATTTAGAGATGGAAGGCTGGCACGAAGCATACTGCACCCACTTGCTCCATATACGATAGCTCCCAACACCGAGGCAAGGAAGATAACACAGAGTAGCACTGGGCATTGCCCAGTAGGGCTGTGCAAAATTTCACTGGCTGTTTCGTTTCGACACTGCTTTGACTCATTTTGAGCGCGAAACAGTAAAATGGAAATGAAACAAAAGACTTAGAAGCAGCCTTGAAACGAAACAAAGCTAGTCAAAATGTTTCAAAAGTTTTGAAACATTTTGAGTTTTGAAGCAGCCAGCAGTCAGGTGGGGGGAGACAGGGAAAAACCAGGGCTGCGCTCCCAGCAGCTGCACAGTCCCATGTGGCTCAGCCATATGGGGAGCGCAGCCCTGGCTCTCCCCACCTCCCATAGCAGGGAGCCAATCACAGAACAGGGGAAAGGAATTGAGCCCAGGCTCATTTCCCCTCTTCAGTGCTGTGATCGGGCTGGGGAAGGCAACTGAGTCCCATTTCCTTTCTGCACCCCACTGTGCCATTACTCTCTTTCCCTCCCTTCCCCACTCCCTTCCCCATTTTGCCACTGGAAAAGAGAGGGACATTAAAGGGGAAAGGAAAGGGAAAAGTAAAAAAAATAAAACCAAAAAAGGAAAAATCTAAAAAAAACAGAGGAGAACCAACAAGACAATGGGCACGTCTACATGTGCACTTTAATGCACAGTAGCCTATTTTATGTTCATTAAAGCATCATGTAAAAAAAAGGGTGATTACACCAATGCACAGTAAAATAGGCTACTGTGCATTAAGCATCACTTAAAAGCCATGTGAATTCATTACTGTGCAGTAAGGTAGCCTAATGTACATTTCTTTAGTACCTCACACTGAAGGTACTAAATTTAACATGCATTAGAAAAGGCACTTCAATGTACATGTAGACATGCCCAGCAATTTGCTAAATAACATGGAAAATCTTGAACTAAAATGCCACCATTATCTGAGACAGAAGAAACGACTTTTCAATGAAAAAGTTAGAATGGTAGAATTCTTTAAATGGTAGAATTCCTTTTCTGCCTTGAATGATAAGGTAAATGGTGGTCAAATTCAGACCCAGAAGCTGTCTATGTGCACGGAGGATGAAGTTATGGCCTCCCATCCTCAAGTCTCAGGATGCTCTGGCGTGTGGAAGGAGAATATCAGATCAGACTGAAAAAGTAACTGCTAGAGTCCTAGAAATAGGCAAGAAGGGAGGGGCAGTCTGGGGAGCTCTGTAGTTTTCTATCTTACCCAGAATGCATCTGGAAAGTGTGCCTGAAAGGAAAGTGGAGGAAGCATGTGGGGAGGGAAATCAGATTTCATCTCTCTCATCCCGTTTGCTTGTGTATGATCTGAGAATGGGGTGAGAGGGAAGAAGATTGTCTTTTCAGGACCGCTTGTATCCTTTGATGTGGTTTCTCCCCCATGCTTTAATAGAGGTACAGTTTAAACTGTATTTTAAAGATTCTGGGTGAGTCTATCCAATCACTAGCTTTTCATACCAAGAAGGGTTTTTTTTTCCCTTGGGACAAAAATCAATTAGATGTTTTGGTTTGGTTTGGTTTGGTTTGGTTTGGTTTGGTTTGGTTTTGCAGAAATTTGAATTCCTGATTTTAAATTTTAAAAAGCAAGGACCAAGATGAAGAGTTGTAAGTTTCTAAGTGAATTCTTAATTTCTTTGCAACAGTCTCCAGTATTACTGAAATGCCCAAAGGGAGAAACTCCCAGAATTAAATGGGAAATCCAGGAGATAACTGGTGGATAAGCAAAGGGAGACCCTGAGCCTGAGATTGCCTTTGTATGTATCCCCTCAGAGGTAGGCTGACTCAGAACAACTCTAAACAAAGACCTTTTAATACAAATATTCAAATATATATATATATTCAAATAAATGCCTCGCATTTGTGAGGGATGGTAGTTTGTTCTCTTGAATGAAGTAATGATCACACAGATGAAGGGTTTTGGAAGTGTCCTTCCCTCTGCTGTTTCATTCTCTTGCACGTCCTGATCCGTTCCCATATCCACCTTTCCTTCATGCAGCTAGTTGTTCCTGAACCTCCTTACGATTCCCAACTCAGAGGCAAGATGAAAAAAAGGCTGCATTGTTATTTTTGGCTATATCTGCTTCCAGAATCCTGAAAGAGCAGCTTGTCCACCTCTCGCAGAATCCAGGTAGGTAAATGAAACTGAAAGACTGGCCAGATGTCCAGCATACCTAAGTTGGAGTAGTCCTGTTCATCTCAGCAGCACTGCATGCTGATTCAAACCAATTCTGACTCGGTGTTTTGCAAAAAAACAGCAATTTCAGCTTTCACTGGGTGTGTCTACATGTGCATTTGATGCAGGAGTAAATTACTCGCCAATAAACACTCCTAGGCAGACATCTACACATGCAGGGAAGAGGGAGTAGATTTGCTGCTAATGGCAGCAAATGGCTCCTGCTTCCTGGGGCCCTGCAACAGGCCCCTGTTGCCATCAGGGGGAGCTGGAGGCCACAGTCGTAGCTGCCTGTGGCCAGATACCATCTTGAAAATGCAGCCCCATGCTCTGCTCCCTGGCCAGCTGTGCTTTTGGCCAGCAGCAGCAGCATTCACAGCATGGGGGCAGCATGTGACAGCTCTCTCACTGCAACCTCTGCCTCCCTGCACCATGGCTGCTCCAGGCCCTGTCCCTGGCAATGATGTGCAGCACCCCAGACTCCTGCTGGCCACCATGCTGGCTCTGCTGGCCCACTGCAGTGATTGCCATCTAGTCTACAGTAATCTGTAGGGGGAGACTGCCAGCTCCCCTATATGTAGCAACTGCCTGCCTGCCCCTGCTGTGCCATCCCAGGCCCTCTGCTGCTATGCAGCTGCCACCTGGACCCCATCCTGCTGACTGGACCCCAGCAGGGGCAGTGACAATGCATTCCTGGACACTACCACCTTCCTGGACCTCCTGCAGCAGTTCTGCCCATACCTGGAGTGGCAGGATACCTACCAGCCCTACTACAGCTGGAGGGATTTTCACTCTGTTGTGCTCTAGGCTGTTGTTGACCACTGTGGTGCCTTCATCAACATGACTGCTGGCTGGGTGGGCAGTGCCCATGACACCTGCATCTTCTGTAGCTCTACCCTGCCAGCCCTGGTGAAGAATAGGTTCTTAGCACAGAGATGCCACCCCTCCTCAGCAGGTACCCTGCTTACCTGATCCTCCCCGCCTCATGCAGCCCTGCATCAGTCAGCTGGACTCCCATCATGCCCACTTCAACAGGTGTCTGGACCAGACCTGAGGCCTAGTGAAGCACTTCTTCAGCTGCCTCAAGGGATGATGGCACATCTTCACTGCCCAACTCAAGTTCACCAAGACCAACATCCCCAGGTCATCAGTGCAGCCTGCATACTTCATAACATCTGCGAGGCCTAGGGGGAGCTGTTTCCTATGACTTGGGAGGAGGAGGCACCATGGATAGAGGATGCCTGGCAGCAAGAGCACCAGCTGCATTGGCAGTGACAGTGGTGACCCCACACACACACCCACTCTGCTGAGGCCCCAGGCAAGTCACATGTTTGCCAGCAGGGGCCAGGAAACCAGGTGCAAGAGGTGATGGATGACCACCTGCTCCTCCAATCCTCACTGTAGCCCACCTGGACTGCTGCCCACAGACCCACAATGCATTGTCCACGCCAGCACCATGCTCACTGCAGACAGGTTTCAGAAAAACACTGTAATGCCCTCACAAAAAGACCCCCGCTCTCCCTCCCTAACAACAACAGAGCCCTTCCCCCCCTTCCTCCCCAACAGCAGAGCCCCTCTGCCACCCACCCCACCCACCCACCCACCAATAAAACACCTTCTTCCCCATGGAAGCTACATACAGTCTTGAGTGTGTGGCCTCCAAAGGTGGGGGACTATAGTTTGGGGGTCCCTAGAGGTGAGAGCCCAAGGACAGGCATCTAGCACCCCAGCTTCTGGCTGTTTTACAGTGGCCACTGGTCTGCTGGTGTGGGTAGCTCCCCCTCCCCTCCAGGGGCCAGGGCGAGCAGGGCCAGTTACTGGTCCTGGACCCACTACAGGCAACTTCTGCTCTGCTTCACACCCACAGGAAGCTGGTGTGAGTTGTGCAGTTGGACCCAGGCTTGGTAGTGGGAGACCCATGGCCGGGGAGGGCAAGGTAGAAGCTCCTGGCCAGTGGAGGTGGCCCTGGATCTCCACCCAGGCCCATAACGGGAGGGTCTGCTCCTGGGGGACTGCCAGGAGCCAGGTGGGGCTAGGGTTAGGGTTAGGGAAGCAGGCAGCATGAAGGCAATTGACAGGGCCAGGATAGTGTCCAGCACCTGGCAGTCCTGCTCCATGGCCTCCACTTCCCTGACCATGAGTGCAGCCTGCTGCTGCAGGCCTCCATGCTCTGTGCTTCCAGAGCCAGAAGCTGTACCCTAAACTCCAAATCCACCCAGTCCTGTGCCTCCTTGTGCTAGTCCCACATGTCCTCCACCACCATCTGTCCTGGTGGGCAATGTCCTCCACCTGCCACGCCCATGACGCATCCAGCTGGTTCTCTCAGGCCTTCACCAGGCAGTCCAGGTAGACAGTCCAGTCCTGGATCTTCCTGTGAAGCTGGCATATCCAGAGGCCCCCGATCATGGGCAGCAGTGACTCTGACAATGCATTCTGCCTGCTCACTGTGACCTCTTCCTTGCGTGCAGCTGCAGGACCTACAAAGCCAGGGGAAAGAAGCTATTTGTGAAAGTTTGTAACATTTCTCAGATAAGATGCTCTGTACCAGGGGCTGTGTGCTGTCCAGTCTCGGACCAGAGGTCAGGTGTGCACAATGTGCAGGTGTGCAAGGTACCTATGGTAAGTTGGCCAGGCAGGCCTGGGCCTATGTAGCCACGGGCCAAGCCCCCCATCCCCACAGGTGCTGGCCATGGTCAGCCTGCCCCCTCTGCCCCTTTCCTTGGCCAGATCAAGCCAGGACTCTGGTAGTACCTGCTCCTGCAGCTCCAGATCCCACTTCCCTCATCCCCTTTTTCCTGCAGGCCAGCCTGTCTTCTGCCAGGCCCACAGTGCCTGGGCTTGGGGGCTGGGGACTCCCAAATAACTGGAACTTGGAGCTGTTCATACCTCTGTCCTCCCTACAGAAGACCTCTCCAGGGAGCTTCCCTGGGGCCAACCCCCTCCTGTGGTGGCTCTGTGCTGCTGGCATCAACACATTTCTCAGTGTGTGAGAGGTCCATGCCCACCTAGCTGTGGGGGCACAGTCTATTCAATAAAGTTTTGTACCATATCCTCCCTCAGTGCATACTGTGGCAGAGGAGAAACACTGGGGGCCAGAGGAGTGCTGCCAAGCTGGGTGGGGAGAAGCAGGGGCCAGGCCTGGGGTGAGGAGGACCCTCCCCCCAATATGGGGATTACCATGTTGGTGGGACTGGTGTACGCCGTGGTTTAGGTTGGTCCTGCCTGGCAGCAACAGCATGCAATTCCCAGTAGAGCTGTCAGTTGAAGGGGCCCGGAGTACAGGTGACCAGGCAGGGGTCTCCCCCAAGGAGGAACTGGTGTTACTGGCAGCCATCAATGACATGGCTGACTTTGTCTCATCACCAGGGCTGAGGTCACAAAGGTGGTAGGACAGGAATTAGCCAGGGCTCTCAAAGAAGCTGAAGGAGCCTGGGGGCAGGAAGCTCAGCAGAACAGGCTGCTGGAAGCCAGTCTCCTTCTGTGACTAGTTGAGGCTGTGAGAGACTACCTGTGGCACTGGCAGTGACACCATCGGTGCTCCTATGCTGGCTCACTGGGCCTCTCTCCTGCTGTTGCCAGGCCTGGGCAGCTGCCTGCAGTGTCCAACATGGGACTAGCAGCCACATGATGAAGCAATCCCTCACAACATCCACAGGGTTCAGGCAAGCTGCTGGGGGTTGACTGCAGGCATCCTAGCTAGTTGTAGTGGCCAGGATCTGGCTGCAGCTAGGCCCAGGTGCTGGCAGGCCTCACAGAAGCCTGGAGCACCCTGCAGGCCTAGACAGCATGGTCCTGGCGGCCGCATAGCACTGTGGTGCCACAGAGTGGTGCTGAGGTGCAGGCAGCTGGCCTGCAGCCTATGCAAGGGCAGCAGTAGCCAACAGTCACATCAGGCTCCCTACACATGTGACCCGTGGGTCAAAATGCCTATAGGCTTTTAAGGGTCTTGGTCTGGGTCTGCCATAGATGTGACCCAGACCTTGGGCAAGAGGTGCTCCTAGCCCTGAGGCTAGCCTGAGGCTGGCCCCCTAGTTGCGGGGCTGACCAGGAACAAATTTGCTCCCAGTTGGCATCTACACGTGCATTTCTGTCCAGTAACTACTCCCCAGTAAATTTACTACTTACATTTTCAGACAGCAAATTTACTCACAAGTAGTGAAGTTTTACTGCACCATAAGACATGCATGCATGTAGATGTGCGTGCTTACTACACAGTAAACTGAGCTACAACACAGTAAAGGGTCTTATGTAGGTACACCCACTGGGTAGCTATGGTATATATTTATCAGAACAGTTCCATCGTCTCTACCCCAGTCCAGTACAACAGTCGGAGCAGAGAGCAGAAAGCCCGTGCCATTTAATGAACAGTAAGCTATGCATGTCATGGCTCTTTTGATGGTGCAGTTATGTATTAGGAAGGTGTCAGACACCCTGGCTCTACTTGACAAAGCTGAAGTCTTGGCTTTTATAGGACATTCATAATTAATGTACAGCAACAGCATTCCCTAGACAAAACTCAGTGAAGCATGAAGACAAATTAACAAGCAACCTGGCTGGAACCTCCTGCTTGTTGCCAGTTTCATTCATATTGTTCATTTTGTATCCTACTGCTTGTCCCAAGAATGTGCCCCTTTCTAATCCACTGTTTTCCTGCAGGACTAACATCTTACCACAAATCCATAGGTGCCATGGCTATGATCGGAAAAAATGTCCATCACCAAGGCTCTCAGATGGTGAGGGATCTGGGTCAAACTACCAAGAAAGATGAGTCCAAATAGATGGTTTCAGAGAGACATGATATGCTACCTCATTAACTTTGTAGAAGCATGGCTTCAGTCCCATTCACTGCCCTGTTTCCTCATTTAGCAGACATCCACCAGTAGTAGCTCCAGGATCTGATACCTAAGAACAGCCACAGGCTCAACCAAAAGTAGAGGAGCATCAACAGTCTCCCAGTTCCTCAAAGGACATGGAGCTGCCTGAAAGCCTAACTGGCACTTTTAAATTAGGTAGAGAAGTGTCTTCCTGTTGAGGGGCAATCACGTAGGCAAGTTTGGCTCAAGCTTAACACAGAGAATCTGTCACAACCCAACTCCAATAGGTGGAATTGGCTGGGGAGTAACCTACAGGAATTCGGGGGGTTGGTAGATCAGAGACTCAGTATTAGTCAGCAAGGGTGATGCTGTTGCCAGAAGAGCAGTTACGTTAACAGGAGTGTGTGTAGGAACTGCTAAAGGGATTGGAATATGCAAGATATGCGAGAAAAGGTTGAGAGATTTAGGTATGCTTAGCATGAAGAAAAGTACATTTTCTGTCCTGCTAAGAGACCTATCTTGACGGCGGTGTTATATAAGAACAGCAAAAGAACATGCAGAGGTGTCACAGGTCAGCGGATCTTTCATCTGTGTTCAGAGGCGTGTCTGGAACGTATCTCAGTGGACAAAAGCTGAGTGCACTGCACTTCGTTCCACGAAGAGACACAGTCATATGCACTAAACAGTGTGGCTTTGTGTAATGCTGAGTACTCATTCATGGACATCACTGCCCAGTTTCTGGATTCTGCCATGGCTCTGAGAAATTTGAGGCCTTTGAAGGCACCTGACTTAATGCGAGTGTCCAGTGGGCTAGCTGGCAAGTAAGATTTTTCTTCTCCATCACCCTTACAATCCCAAATCCAGGGAGCCTCTCTTGTCCTTGTCTCCTTCCCCTGCCCCCACAGTTGGGTGAATGCCCACCATTATCAGTCAGTCCAGTACTAACCAGACCTAACACAAAGTATCATTTCCCCATGCTTTGACAAAGAAGTCAAAGGATACCTGCTGCGGCGAATGGTGAGTGTCAGCACTTCCACAATGTCTGAAACCCATTCTACTTATGCTTATAAAAGCAGATGAACAATTGCAGAGAGCGCAACAATGTGGTGGCAGTTTCTCCACCCATCCAACAGCACACAAGAGTACAGCCCCAACTGGGCCAGTAGACTACACTGGCATGCTGCATATTGCACAGGAGTGTGATGCAACTTAAAATGCCTCTCCTTGGGTGGAAGACAAGGATGAGCCCCCTCCATGAAGCCGTCAGGATAGTCCTTGGATACTGCCTGTTCCTGAAGCTGAGCTGAGCCTCAGAATATCGGAAGGCTGCTGCAAGAGGCTTTTTAGGAAATGAGGTTAAAACTGGCAAGCACAACATACAATCAATGGAAACTTGAGGCAGACTTCTGCAGCCAACACTGTAGTTGAGGACACATTGTTCTTGGGATAGAAAAGCCAAAAAAAGGCGAAGGGGTCATTTCCACTGGGGACGTCCATTGGGAATGGTTCCCAACTCATGCTTGCTTGGTTTTTTTATTGGTAGCTCAAAATATGCTGAGATATTATCCACTCTGCTGTATTGCAGGGCCTGTTTAGATAGTCGTGTTAGAACTGAGATCAAATACTCTTGCTTTTGCAGCAGATGGATGAGAGTAGAGAGGGATTTACAATGTTTGGGACACAGTAGATGGTTCAGGAGCTGTTTCATTGTCAATATTTGAAAAGTCTTTGATTCCATGACTCCTGTAGTCTCTCTTTCAAGGGCTGACCAGCACCCCAACCACTGACCTATCGTGTCAATCACAACAACAATATTAATATGTCATCTTTTCAGGTGATGTCTTATGCAACCCAAGGTCACTTTTCCTTTTATTTTTGTTTCTTTTCCAACAGATCTGTCAACAATTTACGCCTTTCTACAGGATCTTGTTAAAGCAGGGGTTTTCAACCTTTTTGGATCAGGGTACCCCCTGCAGCCAGACATGGAGTAGGGGGAGGGGGTGCCGCGCAGCCGGAGTTGGAGTAGTGGGGGAGGGAGGTGGCACGCAACTGGACACAGAGTGGTGGCAGCCACCGCATGCGAGCTTCCCCTGCCCCCAGTGTCTGGCCAGGCAGGTGGCACCTGTGCAGTAGCATGGCGTGGTGCATGGCGGCGCTCCGTCCCCTCCCAACCACTCATACTCGTAGGGCCTTCTCAAGTACCCCTGGGGGTACGCGTACCCCTGGTTGGCAACCCCTGAGCTACAGGATCTACCTTCCTGTCCTTTTCATTTTCTTGTTAACTGGTTGAACCTTCACCAGTGGGATAGCCTTGCCTCTAGTAATACACCATACAATCTCATTATAATAAGACCCCAGAGGATCAGGACAAATTTAGGAACAGAGGATGTGCACTATAATTGTGTTAGTTATTTGTTGCATCACAGAAATGAAAAAAAAAAACCAAACAGCTCCTGCTATTGGGAGTGTTAAAAGCAGGGTGCTGTTATAAGCAGGGCTTTATATAATGAGATTGCTTTGTATGTTGGAGATCCCGCACAGCACTTGGGTATCAGCATGGCTTAAAACTGAAGCGGGACCAGCTGCTTGTAACCGCATAATAGTGCCTGTGCCTAACAGTGCCTTCAGCAGGGATATGTTGTGATTAAATATGGGCAATAATGAGCGGGGAGAGAGCTTTGATATTTTTATGGCAGTTCATCAGTTTTGTGAGGGACCATGTTAATCTGAGCTAAACTGACCTGACAGGCACTTCTAGGTGCCATCTGCTCATAATAAACACATTGCACTTCTCAGAGCAATAAGTAACCTCCACCTCATGTTTCTTAGATCATCCTAGACTGCTTTTAAATTCCTGGTTGGTGGCACCTTGATGAAGCTTTTGCCCAAGGAGAACTCAAAGGAAGCGCATCCATCATTGTCTCAGAGATCACTAACATTACAGGCTCAGCTACCTTAAATCTCAACTGACCCACAAATGGTTCTTGATCTGGTTCCAGTTGGTCACATAAGGTGCATATGGAGATAAGCTGATTGCTGCTTAACTTCTTTAAGTTAACCATTTATTCTGACCTGAATGTCTTCCAGCCTAAGACACCCGATGATGGGCATCTCCAGTTCTGGGCACCCAGCTTGCCACACTAAAAAAAATAGCCACTCTGAAAAATATTGACCCTCAGAGACAGACTGAATTCAAGTTGAATTTACATTGAAAGTAAAACAAAAACAAAAATGTGATTAGTTCTCATCCCTCAGTGGTTTCTCAGCAACACACCACATGGGACGTTAAAAGAAGGGCAGCATTTAGATTTCAGCTTCATCCTTGTGCTAGTTGTGCCATTCTCATTACTTTTAGAGAGCTCAGCAATTATTGTATCACATATGCAAGACACAGGAGGATAATACCACTTCAACTGGTACTGGCTGAGCCTCAGATGGGGTCCTATATCCAGTCCTGGGCACTGCACTGTAACAAGGATGAAGATGATAAAGAGTTTTGAATCCAAGCATTACAAAGAAAGTTTGGGAGAACTAGGCATGTCTAATCTGGAAAAAAAGGGAGATTAATAATCATGATAATAGTACTAATTTTCAAATATTTGAAAGCCTGCCACGAAGAAGAACTATACCCATGGCACAGGAAACAAGGCTAACATTTCAACTTCAGTAAAGCAGATTTGGATCAAACCCTTGGAGAAGGGTGAAGGGACTTCCTAACCATAAGAAGAGTAGTACAATAGAACAACTGCTAAGGAAAGTTATCACCTCCCAATGAGGTTTCCAAAAAAGTCTTGGTAGGAAATCTCAGATGATTTCTAAATAGCAAGCCCTGTATTTCTGAAGGTGATTGGACTAGATCAGAAGTCTTAAAAATAAGGCCGATGGGCCAGATGTTGCCTGCAGAACTGTTTCATGGAGCTCCTGGAAGGGCCAAGGATTCAGGGGTGGGTTATGCCCCCAAAACCTGCAGTCTGGAGCTCTCTTTGGTTAATACAGTTCAGCAGTGTGGGGGCAAGCAATGGCTATGGTAATCACCAAGCCACCATTGCCACCACTCACCCCAGTGCAAGAAGTGGGCCTGCAAGGCACCCCACCATCTGGATCTAGCCTGGGGGTGGGTGATTTTGATGCCTTTGGACCAGACCTCAGGTTGCCCTCCAACTTTTTGATGCTAGCACAAAGTCAATGTGGTATAATAAATAGTTTATGTCGTGTTAAAGCTGAGCTTCATAACGTGATGCACGTGGGAGTGGTTATGCCAGAGCATAATCTGTGACTATTGAGATTAAGTGTATTCACAAATGTGCCGTCCATAATGATGCCCAAACTCCAAGCATGTTTACTCTAACATGCTTTATGTAGCAAGGGTAAGTGAAAGCACTCACTTTCCATGAAACTAGGGGGCCGGCTCTACTAGGGTCCGTTCCGATCCTAAACGCCTATGAAATCTACAACTGAGCCCTTGTCCACTCTGGTGAGATTGCCAAAAAGTTTGTTAACATAGCATCCATTGTGCAGATAGCTCCTGTGTCACAGAGACTGATTAGGAACTGGAATGAGACTAAAAATTCATTTCAAATCTGTCACCGAGCAACCAACATATGATAGTTTTTGATTAGTATCAACCTACGGGGAATTCAAACTTACAGTCCGAAAGGGAAGAGCTGCTGACTCACCCACCGAGACTTTCAACTGGCCAGTGCTTCAACAAGCTAGATATTTATTTCATTTTTAAACTAGCTTTCTAATCCCAGATCTGTCTCCTTGACTTTGTACATCCTTCCACAAATCTGTGTTTTATTTTGCTGGCTCTTTAGTTTTCCTATCAGCTGTCCTGTCCTATGTCTTATTTTCTCTCTCCATGGTTATTGAATTCACTCCCTCATCTAGTTTCTCTTTTCTGTCTGTTTGGCTTGCTTTGTGCTCCTGGATTCCTTCCAGCTTTGCTGCAGTATTTGTCCTCACAGCTTTTTACAGGGTTCATCTTGCAACTGGACCTCTTCTTAAATATGCAAAATATCCTAGGCTTTCTATCTTAACTTATGAGGCTAGTTTCCAATGCACTGTTTTTTAGAAATGTGTGTGGGAAGCCCCCACAAAAATCTCATTATTTATTAAGAACACAGTGTGATTTAGTTAAGTAAAGACCTTTTGTCTTTTGAGATGCTGCAAAAACGGCACAGTTCTGCCAATAAGAAACAGAAGAACAGAACATTTCTACGGGAAACAACTTAGACAGGTATTGCTAAGTTTGCAAACCAAACTGTTCCGTATATGGTTGATCCAACTTTAAGCAATTAGAGTAAATCTGAACATTTGACAGGTCTCTGCGTACCAGATCAAATGCATACCTTATTCACATTTTAATTTTAAACAAATATATTAACTATTTTAATACTAATCTGATATTTCCTAGTTTGAGAAGTTCTCGAGTCACTATTTATGGACTTTGTTCTGCAACATGCCTTGGGATAGACAAGTATTAATTGACTGTCTTTACCTATAGGAAAACTGAGGCTCAGAGAAGTTAAACGCTGCATTTTCACACGTGGCCCCTAAATGATCTAATTCTTGGGCAACCTATCAGAAATATGTTGGGGCTGATGGTTAGTAGTGATGAGTATCTCACACTGTGCTAGGTGTCAGCAGAGAAGGAATTCAAAATTAGAGGGCACTTACTGTAAAAACAGTCCTAGGTGATACTTCCAAGCTCACCCAGGAAATGTGTGGTGAAGCCCAGAATAGGACTGGGTTTATATTAATTTTTTTGCATAGGCTGCGACCAGATGACGACTCCTCCTTGTTCATTCAATCAAAAATGGATACACAAATCCATATTAGATTGTCCTTCCTGGAGGGATCTGACCTATGGAAGCTGGATCAGTTCAACACCAGAATGCCCCACCATCGATCAATGTTTCCTCTCATTCTGCTGTTAAAATGGATAGACATGGAGCAAGGGGACTAGGGATTGTGACAATATCTTGGGTTGCACTTGAGACATTATCTTTAACACATGATTTCAAGCTGAAGGAAAAAAGCAACCTTCCTTTCCTGTAATGTGAAGTTGGTTTCACGAGTTTCAGTTCAGTCCCTACGCCGTGAACATAGCTATTTCCTCAGCTGGAGATGGTGTCTGTCTCAATCACGTCTAATCTTTCTTCTCCTACCACCACCTCTTATTTTGCTTTTTTACAGTGCCCAGCTGCAGTGTATATGTTTGTATCCTTTGCAACCCTCTTCCCAGGCATTTCCATTCCTGTCAGGTTTTACCTTCACACATCTCTCATTTCCTTTGTTCCAGCCAAGTTCTTCATTTCTTTCTGCTATTTCTATTTCTCAACTTCTCTTGTCAATCAATTGAAAATGGAGTCAGGACCTGCCGCATGATTAGTCTGTGTGCATAATGAACTCCTCTGTCAATAAGCGCACTGTTAATGGAGTACAGTAACTTATTACATGTGTAAATCCTTTTAACGCCCAGGAAAGTGTTAAGAGAGGGATAGGTAAGCATAACCACTGGGGGATAGAGCTGTCTTAGACAATAAATAGACTGGCACACAATTCTAGACAGGCTGCACTCCTCAATGTCTCACCCACACAAACAAGCATGGTCAAAATCCAGATATTATGATAAAATATATGTCTTGGGAAATTTGCTTTCTTTCAGTGATCGGTCTTGACAGTGTGTAAGCTTTTCCCAGAATAAAAATGAAATATTTTGAAAACAGTGGCACGATTGAGCAAGTCCCCCGATGTAACAATTATCCAGCATCACCCACTGGTTGCTAGATAATGTGACTGCTTGAAAGTTGTTCATCAGTGTTCTTCCCCACCCTGTGGAAAATTAGGGTTTTGATTAAATGCCCGTTGTCATGGAAGGAGTATGTGTTCCTATGGATTAGTCAAGATTTTTTCAGATTTTTTTTTTATTTGTTTGGCTTGGGTTTTTGACATATTTTTGTGTGTGTATTTTGCCTGCTACGAAAATCAAAATATTTTATCAGAGGAGGAAAAAAAAAAATCCGCTGTAAATGCCCTTGTAAAGAATCAGGAATTCCTTGAACCCAGATAGTATAAAATTGAGCCTGACTTTTTCCTCACTCGGTAACTAAGTAAATACTTCTCATGATGATCCTGCTTGGTGCAGGGGGCTGGACCCAATGATCTTTCGGGGTCTCTTCCAGCCTTACAGTCTATGAATCTATGAAAGTTAATATACTTATATACAGTAAGAATTGATCCATTTTAAAGTTCTGTCCCGTGCCAATGGCAGTGCATAGAAATGTAAGAGGTGTCACATGGAATTAGACAACATCTAGCCCAGTATTATGTGTCTCTCAATGACACCTATTGGCTGCTAAAGGGATACGGGGAAGGGGGGAATGGAGACGGACATTTATGCATGGCCTATCAAGACTAATATCTCCTGCTTCTCTTCCTTTACAGTTCCCAGTATGTAAAGGCCCCAAAAGTGCTGATTTGGAGATGACAGCCCTATGGTTATGTTTAATACCCACCGATGGATTTATCCTGTGTGAGTTTATCAAATCCTCCTTTGTACCTCTTTTATTTTTCTTCAAAACTTCTCCCTAAGAATGTCATGGTATGTCCCCTTGTTGTAGTATTAGGAGCATTGCTAATTAGCAAACCCCCATTTACTTTCCCTATGGTATTCATTATTTTATAGATCTCTTCCATATCTACCTGAGAAGTCTTTCCTCTAAATGGAAAAGTCCTAGCCTACTTAGTCTCTCATTGTACAAAAGTCTCATCCATCTGTAATTTTCCTACTTCCGCTATAACGTTTTGGATATGGGAGGACAGGACTGCATACAGTATAAGATGTGGGTGTATCACTGATTTATACAGTGACATAATGACATTTCCTGTCTTGTTTTCAATTCCCTTCTTAATCATTCCTAACGTCCTAGATGCCTGTTCGACTGAACACAAAGCTGATGTTTTCAGAGAACTAGCTATAGCAATGCCAAAAACCTGTCTTGAGTAGAAACAGCTAATGTAGAGCCCATCGTCTTGTAAGTACATTTTGAATTATTTGTCCCCACACACATCACTTTCCACCTATTAACATATCATGAGCTCTCAAAGACACAGTGACTCATGTAGAGCTTCTGGGAGTGCAAAAAGGGTGCAACATGAATTTACTCACCCTTTAGGCTTTCTTTACTTGCTGGTAGCAATAATACTTGGCCTATAATAAAAGATATTTTACAAAGAGGAACCTCTGTTAGGTGAATGCCGTTGGTAGTTACACACTAGCTGGCCATACATTTGCACCTACAACTGAGCTTGAGGTCACCTGCACAGAATTTCACTTCTGAGTTTCACACATTTTGAGCTCAAACGAGTCAACAGGGCTTCATAAAGGTCAGTTGCATAGGCATCAAACTTGTCTATTGTGCATCTTTTCAATGGAAATCTCAGTTCACTAGACCCTTTTGGAGGTTTTGGCTGGGGTAGGTCTCAGGCATGGCAGATGCAACCTTGCATACAATAGCGGTGGCTGACTTTAAACCAACTGCAAATGATTAAAGAGCTTCAGATGCCTTGGGGGATTTCTGAATAATTACATATTTCATCCCTATTCATTCCTGAAGTTCATAAACAAAAGAATGCATATTTTAGATTTCAGGCTTGGCGAGGCTGAGCACAGCTTTGCTAAGTCCGTAGAAGTTGTTCATTTGGAACGCTTTCTTTTGGTTTCCTCTTGTGCTGTTGAAAACAAAAAGGTTTTGTGCTTCCCTTTGTGCTGCACTCATAGTTCTGCCCTCCTCCTTTCCATTGAATACAACTTTACTCTGCGACAAACTCGTTCCTTTAAGCGCGGTTACGTATGGAGTAGTAACCCACCGGTATGATGTTTCTTGTCTAGGAAGAGCTCAGCAACTACCATAGGTGTAGGCCTGCTGGCCTCAAAGGAATAAGTCCCAGTGTGTATGAGGGTCCTACTACCTGGTTGTAAATACAAAATCCTCAGCTCCACTGGCTTCAGCAGGAGTTGAGGGACTTCTGTATCCAGATCAAACCCTACGAGTCTGATCTGCATTATACTATAGATACATAGCTAGGAGCATGACTAGATTCCCACACCAAACTAGTTGTACCCCCAGCTGTGAATGGATTCTGGCATTTTAACTAAAGTCATTGAGGAAGGTGATGCAAATGGGGCAGCAGAAAAATCCTTTTGATGGGTTAAGCTATGTCTCTACTAGCGATAGCAGCAGCAGCTAAGATAACATTAACTAAAAACATGATACCCCCCAAAAAAGATTCTTATGCCCTAAAAGTGTCCTAAAAGTGCCAACCTTAGAAAATTATCTGCTGTGCTATGTCATAAGCGGAGATGTAGCTATGATTGTTCATTACAATTGCTACTGATAGGAAAACATCAACAATGACGCCAAGATCCCGTTCCTCCACCGTGCTAGCAAGAGGGGAGCTTCCCAGCCAGTATGTGTGCTGGGGGTTGCCTCTCCCCAGATG
>JAGPOW010003642.1:697634-709583 GCA_030014935.1 Caiman crocodilus | reverse complement strand
TTTTATTCCCTCTCTGACCTCAGCAGCCCGGTCCAATCGAAGCTGCCAAAACTGGTCACAAGCCGACCCATTTCCCAAGCATCCCTGGCTACCTGGGCCATGCTCAGGGCCGGGTCTTTCCCCTGCCCAGGTGAGCGGAGCATCCCCTCCCAGGCCCAGGCTTTTGTCATGCAGGCAGTTAGGGAGATCACCGCCCTGAGGGATTCAACACCAGCCTCTCGGGCTGGCACAGTGAGAGATTTCTGGAGAGAGGCACCCACGGTGGCATTTCTGCCACAAGTCCCCCATGTTCATAGACAAATGTTGACCCAAAGACTTTCTAAAATTATCACTTTAGAACCTGATACATAATTACAAAGCACAAAACCAGAAATACCTTAGCATGCCATCAAATGTGCTGTAGGTAACTGCAGGAAAAGGCCAGGAAATCCATTGGTTAATTACATAGGGATTTTTAAAAGCAAAGCAACTTAACAAAATTACTATTGGGCGAGTAAACTACACTAGCAAAAAGGGAAGTGTCCAAGTCAGACTAGGCACGCGGGTTTAAAGATTACTGTTAGACATGTCTAATCAAGTTGGAAAATTGCTGGAACTGTAATTGGCTCATTCAGTTTCAACTATTGTTGGAATTACCTCCTCCCCCCGGCCCAGGAGACAGAGACAGATGAGTAGTCAGAGCCTTGAACACTAAATACTGCTCAGATGGAAAGCTGCAATGCTGCTGTTTTCGTTTTCAAAGATTAAAGTGGCTCCCCTTGGGAAAAAAAGAAAAAGCAGCAGCTTGTTTTAAAGACACAAGTGCGTTTGCAGTAAATCCAAGGAAGATTGTCAAATTACTCACATTTTGAACTGACAGATATTCAGCTGGAAACTTCACTGGCCTTGCACCTGTAATGGCTAGTTATGTCTTGTGCAAAATGGATGTTAAGTGATACCCACCGTGTATGCAAGAAGTGAATTATGTGGGAAAGCTTTCTAATTATCCATCATGTGCTTTGTCCAGGGGTAAGGAGCACAGCAGAAGAGGAGCAACCAAATTAAAGTGGTACTCTTTCCTGGGACTCCCAAGTATCAATCAATCAATCAATCATATTTTAAATATCTGATCACAATGGTATAGACTGCTGAAAACTTGTCCAAATTTCTGCCTGAAGAGACCATAGACTCTGCTCTTCAATATGCATTAAGCCACCACAATCTGGGTGGAACGAGTCATTGTATCTACCTGCACTTTTTTAACTCTTCAAGGCTGAATCTTAAACCAAACTGGGGGGGATAACCAGTAGCATAACCTTCCAATCAAGCCCCGTGTGCTCCAGGCGAGGCCACCTCATAATATATAAAATAGTTATTCCTATTTGGTCTCAGCCATTGACCAATGTTTGGGCCCTTGCCTAGTTGTTTCTATTAGAAAGCTGATGACCGCAGAAAGCTGGGAGGAAAGTGCTTGTGATAAGTGAGTAAATCCAGTGGTGCCAAGTCATGGCAAGATTTTTGTTGAACAAGAAGCTGAAGTGAAAGGACATCACCGATATTTCCCAGGAAGACAAAACCAGCCATGAAAAGTTATTTTATTTTTCTAAAATGTATATTACAAACAAAAGGCCTAAACCTGAAAACACTTTGGCACATAAGCCCACTAACATGGAGATACTTATGTGCTGAAATGTTTTAAGCTTGCAAGCCCATGAGTGACTTTGTTCCATGGAAAGCTCCTACTGATTGATCTCATTGAGCGTGTCTACACGTGTGATTAATGGGTTCGTACTTGGGCTTATTGCTTATTGCTTATCGTAATGGGCTTATTGCTCTGGAGTTTTTTTACTTTTTTATACTCTTTGAATGTGCCAGGGAACAAAAATCTCCAGAGCATATTGCTCCAGATTTCACTTGTGTGCAGTGGTCAGAGCCTGCTTATAGATTCATAGATTCGTAGATTCATAGATGTTAGGGTGGGAAGGGACCTCAACAGATCATCGAGTCCGACCCCCTGCATAGGCAGGAAAGAGTGCTGGGTCGAGATGACCCCGGCTAGATGCCTATCCAACCTCCTCTTGAAGACCCCCAGGGTAGAGGAGAGCACCACCTCCTTTAGGAGCCCGTTCCAGACCTTGGCCACTCTCACTGTGAAGAAGTTCCTCTTAATGTCCAGTCTAAATCTGCTTTCTTCTAGCTTATGGCCATTATTTCTTGTGACCCCCAGGGGCGCCTTGGTGAGTAGAGACTCACCAGTTCCCTCTGTGCTCCCATGATGAATATATAGGCAGCCACAAGGTCGCCTCTCAACCTCCTCTTGCAAAGGCTGAAGAGGTCCAGGTGCCCCAGTCTCTCCTCATAGGGCTTGGCCTGCAAGCCCTTAACCATACGCGTGGTCCTTGTCTGGACCCTCTCCAGGTTATCCACATCCCTCTTGAAGTGCAGTGCCCAAAACTGCATGCAGTATTTCAACTGCGGTCTGACCAGCACCTGATAGAGGGGAAGTATCACCTCCTTGGCTCTGTTTGTCATGCATCTGCTGATGCACGATAAAATGCCATTAGCTTTTCTGATGACTTCATCACACTGACGACTCATGTTCATCTTGGAGTCCACTAGGACTCCAAGATCCCTTTCTGCTTCCATGCCACCAAGCAGGCTGACCCCCAGAGAGGTCAGCCTGCCCACCCAGGACCTTTCCAAGCAGGCTTCATGAGCTGCAGAGAGCGTGGCTGATGCATAAGGATGCTTCAGCATGGGGAATGCCTGCCCACTAGCCCCACACTGAAGCACCCTGTGCCCCAGCCAGCCAGGGCAGCGTCTACATATATGCTGCTGCACACAAAAAAAACCCTGCAGCAGGGTAATATTTGTATTTTACAAGTACTACCTTGCTGCAGAGTTTATTAGTTTTGTGCACCCAAATGGGGCATGCTTGTAGATACAGAGTTGTTTACTGTGCAGTTCATTAGGCAACGGTGCTGTAAGCAGCTCATGTAGATGCACCCAGTGGGTCAGATTAAGTCAGCTGCAAGTTACTGCTCAGCAATGACTGTCCATTTTTATTTCCTTCCAGTGCCTATTTTTGATTCTGTGAATGTAATGGTATTTATCATTATACTTCTCATCCCTATTCATTTGCTAAGCATTTAAACAATAAACAGGAGTGCCAGAACATTAATCTACTATTTTGGCAAACGTTACAGCAACGGAAACTGGTACAGAACAAGCTTAATCCATTTTTTCATCGAATCTCACTGTCCTTTCAAGGTCCTTCTGGGATGACATATGGACTGGGTGTTAGCTTGTTTATGGGCTCAGCTTAATAGGTAACTATTGATGTTGCCTAACCACAATACAGTGATGAAATAATCAGATGCTTCCTTGGTATCAAGCTGGCCATGTGGAATTCCTTAAATGAACATAGCTGATTACCTGAGAAGCAAAAACTCCAGAGAGACTCCAGACTGGAGCCATGCTCTGAGGGGCATTTTCACTGAGGCTTGTAAAACCCTGACCCATAAAATACAGCCATCCAACTAGCTGGGTCAAGAGCTAGCAAGCAGCTCATGAGCTGAAAGAGTTGAAAAATGTGAGCTGGTGATGGCCAACTCGGGGCACCTCTAAAGGGTTAAGGTTGTTCTGGCAACCTAATTCTGAGAGGCAGGTCTGAGTGGCAGCAGAGACCCCACGTGGTGCAGGGGGCATGACCGCTTGGTGGCAGAGACCCCAAGCAGCACAAAAAACTTCTCACAAAGTATTTCCTTGCAGGCTCGAGCATGGTAAGTGCCACAATACGGTGTTCTGGATGGAACAGGAAATCCCAGGTTTAATACAGTCCTTGTATTTAGCAGCCACCATCCACATAATGAATGGCTCACTCAAAAATGTACACGCTGTGTCCATCTCCGTGTCTCCGTAGCCTGTTCCCATTAGGCAACCTACCAAGGGGCTGCAAAATCGCACTATGACACTCTAAAGGCACATCTACACAAGACATTTACTGCAGAGCTGCCTAACTAGCTCCACGGTAAAACATTATGGTCTACACATGCGATGCTGTTAGGATGCAGTAAACTAATTAACTCTGTCGCAGGACAGTGTTTGAAACTACAAGTACTACCCTGCAGTGGAGTTCTTTACCCCACAGCAACACATGCGTAGCCACTGATGGGGCTAGGTGAGACATTAGGGTGCTTCAGTGCAGGCGCTGCCTGCCAGTGAGCCCTGCACTGGAGCACCCCCGGGCCAGGTCGGAGCAGCCCCAGGCTGACAGGCTGATTCCTGGGGCACCCTGCCAGCCAGGGCTGCTCCAACCCAGTTCAATGGGCCGTGGTCCTAGGTGTGCACGTAAACACGGTACCCGGGAATAGCATATATTCACCTTAATAGCCTTAATAGCATATGTATTCCCACCCTAAGGGTGGAATCCTATTTCTCTATGTGCACCAAAAAGGTGCATGTTCTAGCCACATGCCCTGCCAGCAGCCCGCAGCCTGGCATGCATGCTCTGTTCACACGTGCACGCCCCTCCAGTGCAGGGGAAACAGAATTACAAACTATGCATATGTTTCAAAATTACCACGTGCACCATTAGAAATCTGCCATTTAGGTGCACAGAGGGAAACAGACTCCTGTCCTAAGAGTTTCCAGCACACGCCAGGCAAACCCTACTCCTCTACGTGTGTTCAGCACTGTCCAATATCAAAACGCAACTACCCAAAGCTCTTCACTATCTCAAATTGCGCAAATGTGTATATGGACCTTTGATCTATTGTGAAAAACAGAGCACACACAGAGGATCGGTGGCGACAGTATCCCTACAATGCATTTAGCGAACTCATGGCATTCTGCCCGTAGTCCCAGTTCTAAGAAGGGATGCTGAACTGTAGCTCAGTTCTGTAGGTGTCAAGGTGCACAGGGGTAGAACAGGCCGAAGGTAGAGCACTTGCTACCTTAGAGACTAACTGACTCAGAGAGATGTCAGCTTCCACAGACAACAACAAAGCATCTGTGACATAAGATGAAGTAGACTGTTGCCTATAAATGGAGCATGAGGTATATGGCTTCTGTACACCATTCAGCAAATCTAGACTCAGAATAGTAGCCATCTCTCCCTATAGTCCCAGTTCTTAGAAAAATAAAAATGCAGTGCATGTGAACCAGATACAGCACTATATGCACAGCCCACCGGCAAGCGTGTATTGCTATGCTAAGGCTACAGTGAGAGGCAGCTCATCCTTACAGCTCTTGGGAAGGAAAGGAGTCCTGCTCCTCTTTCCCTGCGAATCAGTGAATATAGTGAGATCTAGATTATAATTAGATGCCTGCATAGATATTGTGAAACGTCTTTAGGGACATGCTAGCCAAAGGTTTTCCTGAATGCTTCTCTCTAATCGACAGCACCACCCACTTCATTTGAGAAGCGCTAGTTTGAGCATTAAAAAAAAAAAAGAGAAAAAACCAGAACTCTGAGAGCCGAATTCTGTCCCGGTGCCGCTGCAGGCTCACAACAGAAAAGCAGCATGACTGTATAGGCATAGGTACTAAGGGGCTTCTGTAATTCATTTAGCAAAGCAGCTTTGGTAGAGCGAGACTCCTGAACCTGAAAGGAAAGCGGGCTGGAATCCTGAAGCCGCTACTGCCATCTTATGTGAGATACTTAGAGCAAAAATACTGCCCCTGGGCGCATGGAAAACACTGGATTTCCACTGGAGAAAATAGGGTCTACCTGAGGCTTGATCTGGCCCTTTAAGCTGTGTTGAAAATCTGTCTTAACTCAATCACTTTAGGAGGAGTGACTTTAAAAGCCTTCATATAAATGTTTAAACATTTCTTCCTAGGTAGCTTTTAATTAGCCCTTTAGTTAACTTCTTCAGGTTTTTTTCTACAAAAATCCAGCAGTCAGTCTCCGCTTCTCACTTTTCCATCTAATTGACATTTTTGGTCTTTTTAAATCCCCCATAAACTTGCTGGCGATAGGATGCATAGGCACATTCTGCCTTTATTTTAAACGTGATTATGCTTGTGCACACATACTTTTAAATTCCCATTATTTTAGAATCTGCCTTAGACCTTTCTGCCTATTGTACTAATGTTTTTATTAAGGATTTGACATTTTAGAAGGAAGAGTGGCAAGAAGCAAAGGCAAAATATTTCCTAAAGTTTCCATCTGCAGTGAAACAAAATAATACTAAGATATTTGAGCTCAACTTTGACCTCTACGTTAACAACGGCAGCTATTTAAAGGAGAAATAAAAGTTAGCGAAGGAAGGAAATAAATGATGGCAACAGAAGTTTTAGACGATAGGGTAGTCAGTAGGGATGAATAAATTGTTTTAAACAAAGATACATACGTACCTGCATGTACACACATGCTCCCTCCCATTTTATGCATATCCTCAAGTCAAACTTGAAGCAAATTTCTGAGGTCCAAAGACATCTGGTTAAACTTCTTCCCCAATTTCAGCTGAGCATCAGGGCTTTATCCAATGAAAGAACACAAGACCTGCCGGGTCAGATCAGACTGGCTAGACGGAGGCTGGATGAACACCTTGCTGGGGTCATTTGACCCCAGTACTCTTTCGTTGGACTCGATGATCTGCTCAGGTCCCTTCTGACCCTACCAATTATGCCACTATGACTGGAAGCCCCAATAGCTCATTAACTCTCTCTGCTGATGGCCAGTACCCTGTACTTCAGAGAACAATAAGAACCCAGCGGCAGGCAGACGCTGGATAACTTGCAGCAAGTTAGGTCTCAGCCTAGTCTCCAGTGTAAGACTGTTTTATGCCCTGAAGCACAAAGTTTGGTAAAGATTGCTGTGATTATTTCCAAGTTATAATCTTCAGGAAGTGTCCAAGTACAATGATTCTGGGAACTATAAGTGGGGCCATACCAAATTCATGGCAGAAGTGGGTTGCACGGCGGCTCCTTTAATCTTGCAAGTTCCCCTGTGCATCTCCTCTTTCCCTGCAACTGACTGGTGAAGGGGTCTTGCTGCTTGCTCCTGATTTGGGGGAGACATTAAAATTGCAGTTTTAAATAAGGCACCGTTTTTGCCTCCCAGCTGGTCAGCGGGAAAATATAGGGCCACCGGGGCCCTCAGCCAATCACAAATTGTGGGGTGGGGGGAATGAGGGGAGCCCACAGAGGAACCTCCAAAATGATCACCACAAACTCGGCAAGGCCCTAACTATCGGTACCTACAGCAGGCTCATTTAAAGAGCCATCATTTCTGCAAAGGTTTCTTGTGAAATGATCCACCTCATATATAGTTCAAACTAAAGAAATCAAAACCTCTCTCTGTCAATCATTTAATTGCTATTCCAGGTGCTACAGCTATTTCCAGCTTATGCCCATTCTCCACTAAGCTGTATATACATCTGCTGATTAGTGTGTCATAGGCAGTTGAGCTTCTCGTCTCTCAATATTATGCTGGTCTCTGCTGTGTACTAATGATTTTTTGCAGTTATGCATTGTTGAAATGGGGGAGAGTGGAATGGTGCATGAAGGAGATGGGACTGTGATATTCATGTAGACCCAGCTCAGCCTGATTTTGAGGCTTTCAGAGCAGCTACGAAATAGGAAGAGCTGGAAGCGCATAAATTCTGCAGGTTCGTTCCTTTATGGACTCTGAGGATTAGCAAACGTAACTGATCTCCATTTAATGTGAAGTAGTGGATGCACTGCAAAGGCTTGTCTAGATGCCCACCACAGGCCTATTCCAAGCTATTTGTTTTTTGTCCCAGATATCAACCTATAGAGAGCAGTTTAGATGAAATATGTGAGAAGTAGACAAACTATGTCACTGATGTTACCAACCTCGAAAGGGTTAGCTTATGTTTAACAACTCTACCATAGACAACCCCGCAGATAGCAAAACCAATAGGTTTAGATAACTATTCCCATTTTAGGTCACCTGCTCATATTAATTACAAACTCTGCTACGCCTTTTGTGACTTGCACTGGCCCTACGCTGTAGTAAAACATTCATACGAACATGCAAAATTAGACTACCAAAGATATCACTTTGAGCTTTTGAACTTTAAGGTGGACATACCCAGGTGTGAAAGTGTTAGCCTTGGTCATACATTTATGCCCTTGGTTAAATATGCCAGTTCACACTCAGCACTGAACAAGTCCAGGAATGATGGGCCAGATCCTTGGTTAGTGTTAAGAGATACCTTGCCACTGAAACCTATGGAGCTTTGCTGGCTGGAACATGGCCAGGATAAATGCCCCCCCTCCCCTCCAAGCAACTACAGGTTTCTTCATGTGCAAGTTTCTAAATCTAGCATAATACCGAATGCTCAGGAATCTGCATATGATTCACTAACAGACAACTGAACACAGTAAAACTAGGTACCAAGAGATATGCCAGCTATCTAATGCCATTTGCCAGTCGGAGATGCCAATTCTGTGTCCTGGGGTCTACGCGGACAGCATAGCTCAATTAACATCACCACCCTCATCATTAATCAGATAACTCACCATGGAGGACACTTAATAGTCCCTGCTTTACCGGGCTTTTTCTACAATAGTAACTCCTGTAAGGTGCCCAGCCAACATAGCAGACCCCCACCCTCACAGCCAAGGCGCCAGCCCAACATAACCAGGATCTTCAAATCCCCCATCACCGTCAGCTCAACTATGAAACCAGGTGAGAGTTTCTTAAATGCCAAACCGTAGCGATGAATATTGCAAGTGGAGTTACAAAAGGATAAAAGCAAAAAGGCAGATTGCACTAAGGATATGCTTGGTATACAGAGGCTGCATCCATGCGACCAGGAGCATGCATCTGAAGCAGCACAAATAGTAACGGCACAAGTTTGTGCCACTACTTTGCGCTGCAGTGCATGCCCCTGCTCATGTGGTTCGCATCAACATTGCCCTGCTGCTCTGTGTGCTGCAGGTGGACAGGCTGGGGCCTATGTGCAAGGCTAGCCACAGGGTGCCTGAATGCAAGGCTAGCAAGCATGCAACCCCTGCATGGAGGCACTCTGTGCCCCAGCCAGACAGGGAGCACGCAGCCAAGGGCAGAGGGCTGCCTGCTCCCCCAGCCCTGCATGCTGCAGGACCCCTGTGCTTCAGCCAGCTGCCTCCTGGCTGCCTTGGGTGCAGTGTGCCTTGAGGCGAGGAAGGAGCCAGTGCTCTTGGAGGCAAGGAAGATGCCTGCTCCCTTGCCTCAAGGCATGCTAGACCCCAGGCAGCTGCTCCGTGGCTGGCGAGATAGCAGTGCACCTTGAGTCAGGGGCTCCATATGCCTTAGTGTGGGGGGTCTGCAGCACAGCCCTCATGCTGAGGCACGCAGAGACAGGGGAGTACCCAGCCCAGGCCTGCCTGCTCCCCCATCTTTAGGCACATTGCGCCCCAGGGAGCAGCTGGCTGGGATGGGGACTTCACAGCACATGGAGACGGGGGAGCAGGATGGGCTGCCTGCTCCCCCATCTCTGCCTTTGTCCCAGCACATAGCATTTTGGCATGCTTTGTGCTGCCGCTTTTATTTTGGGGGTATAGGAGGGAGGGTTGCTATTCAGAAATCCTGGTAGCAAATTAGCTGCTAATTAGCAGTGCCATGCATGGGTTCATGTGCGACGTGTGCAGTTTTTGGCATCACAAAGAGGTTTGCAGTGCCACAAACTGAACGTGCCTGAACATCTGGATGCAGCCAAAAAGAGCAAGAGGATGGAAAATTATTAAACAAAATTGACTCTGGTCTTTGTTTCTCTCCAGAGTCATGGTATTTCACTGGTGCGTCCCAGTCCAAATCAAGATATTTCTGAGGACACCTGACCATCTTCACCAAAAGAAACCCCAGCCTGATTCACATGAAATCCTGCTGTTCTCCCCTCTCATCTCTCCTTGTTTACTCCGAAGTTTCTTCCTCTTCTTTCTCAGCTTTTTACCCAATTTTGGAACAAAACACATGGTATGGCAACAGCACCATAGGCCATTCAGACAAGCAGTTCAGTCCTGCTCAGATACCTTATGAAAATACAAAAGTTGTATTTCTCCCATCGTTTCCATCACATCTCTCCTTTCACTTTGTGTCTGTTTTGTCAAAACGAGGAAATGACCATAACCTTCACAATGATCAACTCAAGAAAACACCACCCTTTTCTTTCCCAGTCATAAGAATTGCATGACAGAATGTATAGCCTCTATCTACCATATTTACTTGAGTACAGAGATGAGGTTCCCTCCACTGCCCCCACTCAGTATGGGGAAAAAGCCCCTCATCTTATATTCAGATGCAAGGAAACCACATAAAATACACTGTCTATTTTTGAACTGCTGCTAAAAGCAGCATATGCTCAGTAATGGAAACCAGCTATGAAGTTGATTAAATGCAACCAACACTAAGCATGACTACAAAACACTTGCCTATATTTGCAAACATGCTGATGGGAACCCTTTTTTTCTTTTTTGACCCCTAAAAAGAAAGGCAAGCATTCCCTCCACAGGGAGCTGGCACCAGGCCTGGTGGTAGTACAATACCAGACTGGCACTGGGAATGCCAGAACCAGCCCAGACACCCTCTCCTTGGTGCCAATTTTAAGGAAACTTTTTTGTGTTCCAAGGCAAATCAGCCAAATCAATTCCAAATCCATGAGTTATTCAAGAACCATATGTAGCCTACTATGAGCAAACATCTTCCACCCTTGCCTGGGGCTTCAGATGTTTCCACATCCTTTGGCAGGCATCCTATTTGCAGGCCCAAGGCCAGAGGATTAGGGTTTGGATGCCCCCAAGTTTTGCCTGCCTTCAGCTATACGGCCACAAGAACAAGCTATGGAGGAGTCTCCCATTTCCATAAGGTAGGCCTAAAGCCAACATCTGCCTGCTAGTAGAGAAAGTGGAAAGTTAACTATACATTACCTCAATCAAAGTATTACCTCTGCCAAGAAAGTGGTTTTCACCTGCAAGCAGGAACGCCACCTTAGTGGTCATGGTATTTCCCTTGCCAGGTTGATTTTAGCCCCCCAAAATGTGAATAAGATATATGGTAGCACCCATTCAGTCCCCCTCAGTACCTACTCCTTTTAAAGTCATGGTAAGCCACTACATTGAATACATTTAAAATTCCTCTTCATTCCCATAGCTGAACAGCACCTTTCTTTCCCATTTCCTGTTTTTTCACCAGCTTTAAATATCTGGCAAACATCACTAAATGGAGCCCCAAACAGTTCACCCAGAATCTGTCTGTTGGTCCCTCTTTCAGCCTGTTGCATAAGCTTTGTGTGGTCCCGCCCGCCATGAGATGAATCTGGACCAGGTTGCCCTATGCCTCATCTGCATATACATTTTTGGAGGATCCCAGGACTCATGACAAGACAAGAACACTGAGTCCCAGTGCTGGGCTAATCAGCACATGGATCCTTTGTGGTGGGGAGTGGGGTGGTATCTGGAGTACACACAGATACTGAGTAGTGCTGAGTTGTGGGGTCATCATGGCTTGAAATGCTGTTGACTTGACTGGGGCCCAACCCAATGAACTATATGATACATCATGAACCTTTTGGCTTGGAACTAATATCCTATATGGTTTGTGCTATATATAGGCTTGGCAGGATTTGATTTTTATCAGAAAATATTGATTTACAACAATTTCACCTCATGCTCATAGAGTGCTGAAAAATTCTTCCCATCATTAATAATCAACATTTATAGGAAGGGGATGTAAGAAAAATGAGGACTGGTGGAGTGTGAAACAATGGGGGAGCAGTAGTGTGTACTGCAACTCCCACAAACCCCAGGGGACTGGGAAAAAAGGAAGATGAAGTGACAAAGCAGACAAGGGAGCTACAGGTGAGTGAAGCCAGGACTGATGCAGTCCTGCCACTCAGCTAGCAGCAGTCCTACTGTAGTTGTGTCATAGTGTCATAGTGTCTAGAGTCGGAAGGGACCTGGGCAGATCATCTAGTCCGACCCCCTGCCTTGGCAGGAAAGAGCACCGGGGTCAGATGA